>JALIZH010013418.1:7500-13733 GCA_030522465.1 Rhipicephalus appendiculatus | reverse complement strand
CGGTCTCTCTGAAGCAATCTTTGGCAAAACAAGAAAGGCTTTTCCGAAATCCTTCATCATATGTATTTTTCATTCCATGTAGACCTAGTCTGTTCTTTTCTTTTCGTTTTTTTTTTCTATGTTATAAGTGAAAAGGCAGGCCCGAAAACTCGAAGACGAGTCCCTTCCTCAGTATCTGTTTTTCTCCTGCTCGTCAACGTAACGACAGCTGGGAGCTTTGTTCAGCTGTGAGCTCCTCTGGAAAACTGAAAGGGCGATGGCAGCAAGGAAAAAAGAACGATTTAATACAAAAGAATATACCGGGAACGCAATGCTTGGAAGCGCGCAATAAAGCCGACTAGGGAGAACAAATTTGGACAGCAAGCAAAAGTCGGGAGCTTCTTATTACCAGGCCCAAAGAAAAGAAAACATAATAGTTTACGAACAACCTCGTCAAAGTTGATATCGTCAGTCTTTTGAGCCTTTCGGGCTCCAAAATGAAAAACGATGGTGACAGACTAGAGCTTTCCGCTTCAGTACGTCGTGCGAATTCAATCTGAGTTTGCCAGGCTCTAACGGCACAAGGGAACGAGCGCTTCGCAGTATTCACCCAATAACCAAACCACCCTGACTTTTGGATGACAGGCACGAGGGCAAAAGTTCGCGACTCGGCGAGAACTTTTTTTTTTATTAAGTACGTGCCTGAAAGAAGTTTAAGCCTCCTGTCAGAAGATGATGCCCGGCTGCTTGAGTCTGAGGCACAGTACTCACGCCAGCTACAAGCCGCGCGTGGGATTCGAAAGATTACTACAGAGTGTTTCGGAGTGACTTTAATTTGGTACTGTTAACTATACTTGATGCCGAGACAGTACATGCCCGTAGTCTGAGGTAGTCTTCTGATTTACAACTAGCGTACGGCAAGTCTATTGAGCCGGTTTCTATTTGAACTCTAGTCGAAGTCTCGATTCGTCACGTCTGTATTTATCTGTAAAAAGAATCGGCCAGTTTGTATTTATCGGCCAGTCTGTATTTATCTGTAAAAAGAATCGAACAGTGAAGTTGCAGGCGTGTGTGTGTGTGATTGGCTAGCGAGGTCACATGGTGTCGTGAATCAGCTGACAGACTGGATATGCGCACGCTTACACTTGATTTGGTAGAGCGAGATCATGTGACTTGTTGACTCAGGCTCTCGCGTCACGTGAGTACCCGTTGGCGCAGCCGGAATCTTGCCAAGTGTGCGCTCTTTGTTGCCTGCGCGACCCTCTTACGCGACCAGGATGCCTTGTCTCGGTTTAATACAATTAATATAAGTCGCTTATTGATGGCATTATTGAAAGCATGAATTGCTTTACGCTTATTTTGTGTAGAAAGTCGTCATCAAATTCATTTCATTTCATTTATTTGAAGAAAAATTATCGACCGCATCATCACTGTCATCATTTCGTTTTATTTCTTTAATCACTACCTCTTCTGCTCACGTGATCGGCATGACGCCTACTACTACTATTACTACTACTACTAGTACTACTACTACTACTACTGCGACTACTACTACTACTACTACTGCTACTGCTGCTAATACTACTACTGCTGCTACTACTACGACTACTACTACTACTATTAGTACTGCGGCTGCTCCTAATGCAACTACTACCACTACTACTACGTCTACTACTACTACCACCACCACCACTACTACCACTACTACTACTACTACTACTACTACTACTACTACTACTACTACTACTGCTACTACCATGACGACGACGACGACGGCACTGGGTAGGCTAAGACAGCTTCGCAGTAAAAACTTTTAGTGAACTCTACTGCCTGTTGCTCTTTGTAAACTTTCAGAACCCATCAAGGTGTTTATGACAGCCTGGCTGATCCCATACATGTGTGTTGGACTTAAAGAGGAATCTGGTTGTGAAAACCATGCTGCATACTCCTTCTTGACCTTGAGGGCAACGGCAACGTCGTCCTTCGCAGTGTCGTAGCAGCTCCAAGCAAACGCCGTCACGTCGCGACCGTTTACGCCCGAAACCCTTCGACTCGATAAAGCAGCATCGCGTGCATCTGGCGCCGTCCTCCATAACAACGAGAATTACTGCGACGATGACTTCGGGCAATCAAGTTATGCTCGCAAAAACGGGAGTAAGTCGTAATAACTGCGGCAAGTGTCGCTTATATGAGAGGGTGCTCATAAACGAGGTCAAGAGCAGGCAAATAAAAAGAGCCACCACCTTTTAACATGGCGGTATACAGCACACAGTGAGGCATACCATGTGCCCAAAAGCAAGCGAAGTCGCACGCGAGTACATATAACGCAGGTCCACACCGAGTGATTCGCCTCCTCGTATAGACGCTGCAAGCAGATAAAAATGCTAGTAAGGCATATCGTCATCAACGATTCTTGCGTCTGTTGGCAACGGCAATATAGCCTTTCGCCGGCTGTGCATGAAATCTTTGCGATAGAACTGAATCTGGGCTCGCTGACCCAGATCTCAGTCTTACGCAATAACGACATCATGGATTTTTACTAAGATTGCCTATAAGTTCGGCATCTGAAAAATGACTTACCCCTGACTGCTGCTGTTTGGGCGAGTTGGTGCATATTCTTAGATTGCTTTAGCCCAGCTCAGTTCTAGCATGAAGAAAAGAGGCATAGGCAAGGAAGTAAAAAAGACCACAGGATGAGTACTATACTACGCACTGATATTCATTCCATGTCCTGATTGCGCAATATATGGCTGACTCACTAGTCACAGCAGTGACGTTGTCCTGTCGCCATTTGTAGCGCATGTAAAATCAGAAGACTTCGTTCCAAGATGTGCCGCGCTTCAAGGACAAAGTGTCTGAGGAGACAGAGACGCGCGTCCCAACGCTGCCGTTTATTCCAGCGAAATGAAGACGAGATGATGATTACAATGATGATGATTATGATTATGCTCCTTGGATGAAGATGAGATGCCCGCGCCACGCGCCGTCCCTCGTTTTTCTCTTCCAGCGTGCGCTATGTTTACCGTGAATAACACACCTGGCACACGTTATGCTACGGGTGCATTCCTAGGAAACGGAAAAGTTGTACAGGCAACTTGACTAATTTGCAGTTTACTAACTTTAGGCGACATGCACGCACAATGCTGTGGTTTCCCGTAATGTGCTTCACAACACATGCGAGTCTCCAACACAACTTGGGCACGGCATCATTGCGCACTATGACTGTATTGCCTACAGCAATACTACTGACGACCGCCACTGGTCTAATATGAGCACTTCTACGGAGTATTAGCCTAAGTATTCTAAGAGATACCATGGATCCAGAAGTACTTTTGCAGCTTCTGTCGCTGTATCTATGTTTTAGCAGCTCAGTATGGGGGGAGCTGGGTACCACGACTGAGCTAGGTGCCACGGCAAAAAAAAAAAAAACAAAAAAAAAACGGGTAAGTGTCAAGACTTCTGGTTCCTCTGGTGCAGGATATGAATACGTCAGAGGTCTACTGTTTCTGATAGCTTCAATTTCTGTTAGGAACCATGCTCACTTGACCATAATATAGAAGTGACTTTCCTAGAGCTTTTCTCAAATTGTCTTCCACCGACCCCACCATACACTGACAAAATCCACCCCACCAAGCAGATAATTTCTTGGTCACCAGGGTATTTCCAGGTAATGCATTGAGTAGACGGATAACCGCCAACCTCATCTCCCTGAATAGGGTCATACACAGCACGAAGTTTACGAGAGTCACGTTTAAAGCACAGAACATTGTCAGAGTAGATCAACGAATGAAATCCACGACGTGCTATGAAACGCCAAGAAGCCTCCAAGAAAATGTCTGCCGTTGAGCGCAACTCGAGCTCAGGATCAATAGCGCGTACTACCACGCAATTGAACAAAATATTGGTACTTCGCGAGTATTTGTACTTCAGCATTGTTACGACCCCCCTCGCTGAATCCCTTTTCCTTGCTCCTCAGTCTCTGAATCGTCGTCACGCTGGATAAGTTCACGCTTTGTTAACGCTACTCGCTTTCATTCGCTGTCGGTTAGTCATTCGCTAAACCCCTTTCCTCACCCTATTGGCCATCATTAGCTCTTGGCCGTCAGTAAACATCGCACTCTATGCACTCATTGCAGAGGCTCTGCCGCAGTGAGGGTTACACTACAGTGATGCACGCTTTACAGGAGCACCCTTAGAACAACGTCAGTTGTAGCGGCTCGGCCGCAATAAGGCTTATCCTATAAAGCAGGGGTCTCAAACATGCAGCCCGCGGGCCGCATGCGGCCCGCGAGGCTGTTGGTTGCGGCCCGCGGCCCGCACATGACTATGTTCGCCCACGTTGTTTTTATTTTCTTAAGTAGTTCGTGGGCTACACAGGCATGACTGGTTTAAGGCATTGTCTTCGTGAGGCATCCCATGTGTTTATCTTGCTTTGAAACGTAACCGTGAATCAAAAATTATATGTGAGAACCGGCATCAAGGTTTGAGTAATGTTGGAGATCGGTATCGACATAATTTTGGAATCCGGGCACCAAATCTCCTTCGACCTGCGTATGAGATATGGGACAGTTTCCTTTCAAATAGCAACATTTGCTGGCAAATTGTTCAGACTCCCCCCCCCCCCCCCCCCCCGCTCCTACCTTCTTCACTGCCCCGGCCCTTGCGATACTAAATTGCGTGACTGCGGCCCGCTGGCTGAGGTGAGTTTGAGACCCCTGCTATAGAGTGATGCGCGCTTTCCAAGAACAGACTAAGAACTGGCATCTTATTCATTACGAACGTTGCAGACGCTCAGCCGTAGTAAGGATTACGTCCCTGTCACACATGGCTAAATTAGGTGCATTTTGAAGGAGTGCACTTCAACGCTAGTGTCATTCGCACGCTGTAAAACGGGAACGGTTAGTGACACTCGCTGCAAAGCGCACTTGCCGGTGAGTGGGATCGCCAGACTCACTTGAATGCCGACATAGTTTTTAGCCTGAGTAACAATGACTCGAGTATCAATAAGTTATTATTGGAAGCCGAGTTCGTAGTACTTTTAGATGTGAAGCATCTTATGGCGAAGCTTAATCCGGTGGTGGTGGTGGTGGTGGGTGGTGTGCCGAGTGGCCTCCCTTACTACGCATGCGCAAACCCTTCAAAAAAAATAAAAATTAAAAAAAATTGGCCGCGTATCTGAGTGCTTCGCTGCAAATGTCGTCGAAAGACGATAGTCTTGTGCCGACTGCACTGCATGAGCGTCATGAGTACCACAATTTAATAGCTGGGCTAGCCGCTGGGCTCGTTTTTCGGACGTTTTCCGGGCACGCTTAGACGGACGCCGGCGTTTCTCCGCTGAAATTTGGTCGTCGGTCTTTTCTCTGCGTTCTCTGATCATGTCTTGTAGAGTGGGTCGTATTTCATCAAGCGGCCATATATGTTTTGCCTTGCCTGAGACAGCGCTCTTCTACGATGAATCAGCCGGATCTGGCTGGCATTGATAAAACAGAAGAGGACGCCATCTACAGCGCTATCGGGGAACATCGGCTTGTGTTGAACTATGCTGCTGCCAGGTGGCAGCACCACAGCGTCGAAGTTAAATCACTGGGCGGAGACTTGTTTTGTACACAGCGGCGCATTTTCAGCGCCGCGTAATAAACACTAGGATCTTTATAATTACGTATCTATAGATTTTGTTTTAAAGGAACACCGTGAATAGTACTAAAGTATTGATGTTGTGCCTCAGGTATGCGTAATATTTGATTTTTGATTGCCCACGCTCACCCGTATGAACACATGCCCCTCGGTCAAGATTGGAGGTCGTAAGGTAGGGGGGTTAAACTTTGGCCAGCTCGCTGAATCGTGCGACGTGCCGACAAACAGAGAAACAGACAGACCAAAATTTCTCCGTTTAGGTATCCCAAGAGACTGTCGTCTTTAAAACCTCCGCTCCCCCTCTCTCTCCTCTAGGCATCCCTCCCCGCGGCAACCACACCCTCACTGCGCATGCGCCTCCCCTCCTCTCTCCCCTCCTACGCTCCCCCCCTCTCTCCTCAGGGCATCCCTGCCCGCGGCGTCCACACTCCCACTGCGCATGCATATCCCCCCTCTATCTCCTCTCCTACGCTACCCCCCTCTCTCCTCTAGGCATCCCTGCCCGCGGCGTCCACACTCCCACTGCGCATGCGCGTCCCCCCTCTCTCTCCTCTCCTACGCTCCGCCCCTCTTTCGCCTCGCGACGCCGACGCAGGCAGCGTCTGCTAGCGAGTTTCTTG
>JALIZH010013418.1:0-2500 GCA_030522465.1 Rhipicephalus appendiculatus | reverse complement strand
GAAAACCATCTAACGCTACTTCAAGACCACACGCCTTCCAGGATGAGCGCTTCCTCCTACTCATCTTCCGCATCGGTCACAGCTGGACGGCCATAAGTCTGCAATGAATCCATTGAATTTGTATAGCAATTGGCGATGGTCGGGGAGGTTAATATATAAGGTATATATGTTGCCGCAAACAAGAAAGATTCCAGAAAGAGAGAGAGAGTAAGAAAGAAAAGGTCGGGCGCTAAATAAAATATGTACCTGCGTTTGCTTTTTGATGATACTGACGCAGGTATGCGCACTTGTTCCCTTGCATATGCAGTTAGAATGAACGGTAAAAGCTAGCGCCCAACATTTTGCTTCCTACCCTTCCTTTCACGAGTATTTGTTTCTTATTCGCGCTAAAATGTTTCCAACAAATTTGAATTACATTATCTGTTTTTTTTTTTTTTGCTGCGATAACCTGCTGCTAAAATGAAGACCAAAGCCACAAATCACTTCACGTGTAAAATACGCCCCGAAACGCCCTCTACAATTCTATTAATGGTTGTTGGGGTTTCGAGCCCCAAAACTACGATATGAATTATGAGAAACGTCTTAGTGGCGGGCTTCCGGAAATTTAGATTGCCTGAGGTGATTTAACGTGCACCCACATCTAAGCGCACGGGCCTAACGCATTTCGCGTCAACCGGAAAAAGCGGCTGTCGCGGCTAGGACTCGAACCAGCGACCTTCGGGTTCAACAGTCAAGCACCATAACCACTAGACCACGGCGGAAGCCACCCTTTATAATTCTCGGAATTGTAGTTGTAAAAGAAAATGAGCAAAGTATACCGCACTTGTTTAAAACTCATCGTATCCCAACCACGGGCTACCCAGAGGGCCCACAATGTGGCCGTCGGCTTAGCCTTACAGTCCCGACGGGGAAACGGCTAGCAACACGCTTAGTCGCGCACCTCAGGACTTTCAATAAAGTTTCACATACATCCATCTATCCCATACGTCTCGTCGTCTGTCGTAATCCATCCGACCATTCGCGCAAATAATAATAGTCAAGGCTATTGAGAACTTGTCAAAGAATCTTGCGCCAAAAACAACGACCAGTTAACGTTGCGCAACATATTAGGCCGAGTGCCCGAACATTCAAAACAGCGTCGGGTTGTACAATCATTAGTCAATTACCTGTCCGAAATTGGCCTTGTCGAAAGGCTCTAATGATCGAATAAGTCACATAGGAAAAGCTGAACTTACCTGACACCCTAATTGTAAATACTTTTTTTCAGGTTCACATGCACCGTTCTTATTTGTTTATATTCTTTTTTCTCATTCTTTTCTTCCCTCTCTTCTGAAATCTTTCAGTCCCCTTCCCCATCCCTATACAGAGTAGCATGTCAGGGCTATATAGACGCCGGCAAAAATTTGTTTCTCTTATGAAGAGTCTCTCTCTCTCTTCGTTCTCGACGAAATGTTCGGACCTGCGTCTGATATGACTCGTGTTCCCACCAAGCCAGGCTGGGCAGGTGTATTTTTTTTTTTGCCTCTACCTGACCACGGTAGTCTAGTGGTTACGGTGCTCAACTGCTGACCAGACCTTCGAGGACTCGAATCACAGCCCCCCGCGGCCGCATTTTGATGGAGGTGAAATGGTTGTGGCCCGTGTACTTGGATTCAGGTGCACGTTAAAGACACCCATGTGGTAGAAATTTCCAGAACCCTCCAATAAGGCTTCTGTCATAACCACATCGTGGTTTTGGGACGTAAAAGCCCAACAATTGTATTTTGCGGCGCAGGTCATTTAGGTTCTCGCTTTATACCATAGGGCCGAATTGAAGTGTTGAAAAAAATTACACCATCTCCCGCTAAAGGGAACCATGTGTAGATGTGAAGCAGTGGGCGCTAACGCTTACACTGGCGGCGGCGTTGACGGCTGGCGCTCATCGCAGCGTTGCGCAGGAGAGAAAACTGGGGAGGCGCAAGACACGCAGTTATGGAGCGGTGTTTCCTACTGGAACATGCCAATCGCTGCTAATGGGCAATGAGAGACAGAAGACTCCGACTGGACACAGAGACCCGCAGTCCGCTTTCAGTTAACGCGCACGCTGAGAATTTTTATTGTTCAACAACGCACAGGAGAAATCTCCCACCGGCACCACCTTGCAGGTCAAGATCCACTGCCATATATACGGGGTGGCCAGTGAACGGTTGTGCAGCGCGAGCAGTCGGTTTTTTCAACCACGAAACTCGCTAGCAGACGCTGCCTGCGTCGGCGTCGCGAGGCGAGAGAGGGGGGGGACGCGCATGCGCAGAGGAAGTGTGGACGCCGCGGGCAGGGATGCCTAGAGGAGAGAGGAGGGAGCGTAGGAGAGGAGAGAGAGGGGGGGACGCGCATGCGCAGTGAGGGTGTGGTTGCCGGGGAGGGATGCCTAGAGGAGAGAGAGGTGGAGAGGAGGTTTTCATTTTTTTAAAGGGTTTGCGCATGCGCAGTAAGGGAGGCCACGCGGTACACCACCACCACC
>JALIZH010013417.1:0-20508 GCA_030522465.1 Rhipicephalus appendiculatus | reverse complement strand
GTAGTGGCAACTACGAAACCAGGTTGGAACACATATTTCTATTCAATAAACTTCCACATACGTATAAATTTCATTTCACTGGGACAAACATCGGAGCAGCAGCGGAAACAACTTCACTGAGGAAATTAGTTTTATCTCCCTGTCACCTCTTCTCCACACTTTAGGTGTCACCTTACGCTCGACTTCTGAAGTGCACGCGAGTACCACCAGTCATACTGCCAACATGGCGTTCATTGCTAAAGTAATGGACACGCATTGAACCTCGAGGTTACAGTTTCGACAGGTGAAAGTTGTAGTCATCGTTATCGATGAGCCGCCCTGAAATAAACGACTCTGTGGTCCAGGAGTGCTTGAGCATGTTGGGAGGCGTCTCTTTTTTGTCTTTACAGCCCCAACAGAAACCTGGATTTGTCAGTCAGGACTTTAACACAGGCCGATCCGTCACGCTTTTGTTTACCGTGTCTGCGGATGGACACGGACACACAGGCTGAACACACGCGCACACCCGCTAAACAAACACACACACACACAAACACACACAGATATATATATATATATATATATATATATATATATATATATATATATATATATATATATATATATATATATATATATATATATATATATATGGTGTCCCAGCCAATTTGGACCAAGATTTAAAAAAGAACGATGCGTTCCAGTAAAGTTGTACTACCGGCATATTAGTAGTAGTGGTATGTACTTACAACCTGTATTTTTTCATAGCTAAGTGTTCATTAGTTACCCAATTTCAATTGTCTAACTTTTCTAATTCTTGATCTAACCAGTAAATCGTTACCTATGCGTTGTAGAATGCATAAAATAACCCCAGAATACACTATATGGTTTGTGCTTAAATTTGCCTAGTAGGCTTTCCCGGGTAAAAATAAAACCGTGCGAAAAACGCCAAATGAGAAATAGAGGCGCGCTCGCGCGCCGCTGCTCAAGCGTTGCCAAGCGTCTTATACATGATTGCGCTACTTGATGTTGATATCATCTTTGCGCCATGCTACCTTGTAGTCACGTAAATCTATCAAAATAGCTTAAGTCTGGCATGTTTACATCACTTTGATCACGCATTTCCGCCCCTGCTGCGTGATGTAGGAATACACCGCTTTGATAATGGTCTATCTGTGATTCCGGATTCCATTGTAACGAAAAAAAAAAAAACAGCGCAAGAAGACAGGGACGAAAGGGGTACACGCAAGAGCGCTCGTGTGTGTGCCCCTTTCGTCCCTCTTCTTGCGCTGTTTTTTTCGTTACAGTGCTACCAAACCAACTAGCCCACTGACAAGCATTAACAAAGTTGATTTCCGGATTCCAACAGCTGAGCCAATTTCATAACTAAAGACGATAACCTGCGACTAACTGTAGCGTAGATTAGCGGCCACGGTGTCCCGCTGGTAAGCGCGCAGGTGTTGCTTTGAGTCACATTCATGACTGCATGGTTTTAATGGCGATTAGGTACCAGTACACTTCGATTTAAAGGGCCCCTCACCACCCCGCGTTCAAAGACGAGGGAGTTCTTCTCTCCTCGCCTTCGCTAACCTTACTACAGGCGATACACCCTCTCCGCCACTTATTTCTTTAAAGCACGTACGCGAACAATGTCGGCACTAAGCGCTCGAGCCTATCAGGATTTCGCACTGCTCGTCTGCACGATGTTATAGCAGCTTGCGCAGCCGCAAATACTCAAAATGAAGTGAAATCAGTTGATCGCGCACGATAGTAATGCGAGACAAGGAAGAACGGATTGGGCGGCTGCATGGCAAAGCAGTGGAGCAGACAATTCACATCTGATATTTCGTGAATATGGACCAATCGAGAGCATGAATACTATGTACGTCACGGGAATCACTGTCTGCGTCACGAAATTGTGCTAGAAAGACGAGAAACAGCCAGGAGAGAATAATGCGCTCGTTTTTTGTATTTTGAGAGGCTGGTGACTTTAAGTGAATGCAGGAGAATGTGGTGTAGGCGGAGTGCTCCACTACAAAATACTTTGTAACGTCATTGTTTTTTTTTTTTTTTTAGTGCGTAGTAGCTTAGGGGTCTATCTTTTCGTTCATCACTTGATCTCATGTAAAAAGCCTACACTCTAAATTAAGTGGCCAATACAAGCCTAAACAAGGCTAGAAATGCTCAAAACTGGTTTAAAAGAAACAAGAAAGGTCTAAAATAATATACTTAGCAAACATAACCGAAAAGTGATCACAATAATGAACTTAAGACCGTTACAAGTGCTTCAAAAACGTGCGCCTGACATCCGCGCCGTGCAAGAAAGGGCGCCAACCCCATGCAGTGCGCGTCACAGCGCCTCCCACCGACGCTTCTCCGGCGCCCAATCATCGAGCCGTGTGGCAACCACGCCTGCATGGTACCTTTACAAGGCGCTCGGCGCTCCTGCACGTTCCCTCTCCACAAGGATCCCGCTAGTGTTACTCTGCATGCTACATTTAGGTAGCATATACAGGTTACTCTATATGCTACATTAGAAGCATATACAGTAACTCTAGATCCCGCCGAGCAAAAGCGCATTCACTGCGACGGAGCGCTGGCTCGCCTAAGACAGCGCCGACGCCGGGCAAATCCCGAGGTTAAAGATAAGCGAGTACCAGCCGCTCGACAATCGAAGCGACAGCAGTCAATACTGATTCCCGTGCTCAGCACTATCATACTATTGAGCTTTTATTCATTACACGTCACTGCACAGCACATAACATTAAATCCTCGCGATACCGCAATACCCACATTGCAATAGCCACAACGAGAGCACCAAAAACAATGACAAGAGCGCAAGGGGAACCACTGGGTGCCCGTGCTACGCACTTCCTGAAGTTTCACAGTAGTGGAGCTGCATTTAGCCCAGGATTTAGAACGACACCAATCGCAAAAAAAGAACGACACTTTTTTCTAGGCTCTTTCTATCTATTTCTCTCTCTCTTGCACCATTTGTGTCACACAGACCTGAAGATTTCTTCTTTATGAAGTTAAGCAGCGCTTAACGCGTCATTAACAGTGCCGCATTGTCTTTCTTTGGCAGTACCGCGCTTCCATAAAAAAGCGCGCGAGGCACTTCTTTGCTTCTCACTGCTCGAAAATGGCGCCGAACTATTTGGAAGGAACAGCTCAAAGGGGGACTCCATTGATGTCTTGAATGGCCTGCGGTTCTTCAGCATTGCTTGGGTGGTTTCCATCCACAATCGACATGTACCTCGCTACGCTCCTGCCTTTCGTACGTATGGAATCAAACACATCATTGTTCTTACAGAAATACGCGCGCGATACTACGCATAGAAACAGTAACAAGTAATTCCAGCACAAAACGAATTTGGATATTTTTATCTGTGCCACCGTGTTCTACTGTGCCAAAAGGTCAGCCGTTAGGAATTTAAAGAACTGATTCATATGTCACCCACCTTATCGTCCAGAAGTGCATGAACAGCTAAAATTATTTGTAATGTGGCAGAAGGTTTAACATTGCTTGTAATAATTGAATGAGAGTTTATTATCGCAAATGAGTTCCGGGGTTTATTATTGCGAGAGCAATTATATGGACACTCTCGGCAGGTTTTGTCATCAGCGTATATATATATATATATATATATATATATATATATATATACGCTTCTAAAAAACTGTTTATTGGTGACGTTTCGATCGGAGACCGATCTTCATCAAGACAAAATTTACCAGGCGCCGATGCGCTTTTATAACATCGCCGTGCCGAGAGAAAGAGAGAAAAAAGAAAAAAGTGAGAAGAAGCGTACATACTGATAAGTGGTCACACGACCACGTGCGCGTACTGCTACATGCGCATAGCACCTGTATTTGCAAAAAAAAAAAAAAACGGTGCAAAAATAAACGAGTGGCCAAAAAAGAGAGAGTGGTCACACGACCATGTGCGCGTATCTCTACATACTTAGACATAAACACGTGTTTTCTAAAAAAAAAAAAAAAAAGAAAGAAAGGGGAAAAAAAAAGAAAGAAAAACGAAAATACGAAGTGGACATGTTAAGTACACTCCTGTGGTGCCCCCGGCACATACCAAGATATACGAAGAAGCATGTTTCAAGAAAAAAGTGAACAAACCAAAAATATGTAGATATACATCGATGGTCCAGGTGGGCACGTTAAGCACATTCCAGTGGTACATTGTGAAGGTTCACTACGCAGGCTCATCTCTTCCCGGAGCTTGAACACAACAACACAGTACATTCCTTTCGTCCATTGTCACGTCCCACCTATTCTCCCCTGCCCCTCCTTAGCTGCTCCTAAAGCCTAGTGAGGGGGGTCTACGTTCCTACGATCTCCGGTCTGTGGCTCAAGAATAATTGAGAGGAAAATGGAGAGTGTTTTTCACATTTTTGACGTGGGGTTCGAATATGTCATTCACTCGGTTGTCTGAGGAGGGATTTCATTGTAGAGGGGAATTATTCGAAAGTTGCCCACCCTTCTCGGAATGCGCGTGCAGCTCTTGCATGCCCGACAACGTGTTCCGAGTGATATGCGAAAAAATACTAATAAAAAAAAGGAAAGAAGTTTGGTTAGGATCATTATTATCCTGAATCTTCCAGAGCGCGGATTGAAGACAGTGTACCCGGAGTGATATTTAGACCAGCCTTTAATGTATCAAATTTATAAATCATGTATGATTCGCGCTGTTCACGCTCCCTTGTACTGGAGAAACCGCTTTGTAAGAGTGTGACCTTGATGGAATCAAACGGGTGGTTTTCGGAGTTTATATGCCGAGACAGAGGCAGATCCGGAAGCGAATGAACATGTGAACGATGGTTATTGAAGCGGGTGCGGAAGGCCGTGTCAGTCTGACCTATGTATTGAATACTGCATATTCCGCACTCGAGAAGGTATACTACATTAGAGCTGTCGCAGTTAAGGTTTGAGTGAATGGAGTATTTGAAATTGGAATGTGTGCTTTGAGCAACGTTGGTTACCTGTATGTGTTTGCACACCTTGCAGCGGGCCTTGCCGCATGGCTGACATCCAGTTATAGGTGTCTTATCGGTTTTTGAACGAACAAGATAATCTTTAAGGTTTTTGGGGCGTCTATATACAACTCGCGGAGGGGAAGGGAAAATTTTTGATAGCCGTTCACTCTGTTGTAAGATGTTAAAGTGTTTCTTTAGAATTTTGTTTACTTTGGGGGGGGGGGGGTTGCTCCCAAATGTTAGAACTAAGTTTTTCCGTCCCTCTTGTTTTAATTCTTTCTGCTGGTAAAGTAGCTGCTGGCGATCTAGGTTTGCCGCTTTATGTATGGCGTCGTTGACTATAGAAGGAGGATAATGTTGCTTTGCAAGTATGTTGCGCAAGTTCTCTGCGTTGGCCTCAAAGTCTTCGGGGCGGGAGCAAATTCTTTTGAATCGGTGGGCCTGCGAGTACGGGATGAACGTCTTGCAGTGACGAGGGTGACAGCTATCGAAATGAAGGTATTGCTGCCTGTCTGTAGGCTTTTTGTAAACATTAGTAGTTAATGATCCGTCTTTTACCTTTACGTGGACGTCTAGGAAATTTATTTCAGTTGTTGAGTATGCATAGGTGAATGTTATGTCTGGATGAACTTTGTTGAAAGATTCTATAAAATTAATTAAGCTCTCTTGCGTATCCGTCCAAATAATAAAAATATCATCTAAGAAGCGTCTGTAAAGAAGTGGCTTAATTTTCTGGGTTGATAGAAACTTAGTTTTCAAGATCATTCATAAAGATGTTTGCGTAGTTAGGTGCCATACGAGTCCCCATAGCAGTGCCATTAATTTGTAAATAGTATTGGTTATGAAACTCGAAGCTGTTGAGTTGAAGTACCAGCTTAGCAAGGGTTTCAATGACTGTTGGGTTTGGTGAGTCATCCAATTTATGCGCACTATAAGACTCTACTAATGTTTTGATGCCGTCACTATGCGGAATATTGGTGTACAGGGAAGTTACATCAAGAGTTACAAGGAAGGCACCATCAGGGATTTTTACATCTTCGATCGTCCTAATGAAGTGGTTGGTATCATGTAGGTAGGAGGGATGTGTAGGCGGTATGTTCTTAATTAAGGAGTCTATGTAACTTGATATTGGTTCGGTGAGGGTACCTCTTCCTGAAATTATTGGTCGGCCGGGGTTTCCTTTTTTGTGTATTTTCCCAAACTTTCTAGGGCGCTTACTGTAGCACGTGCCACACCAGGACGGTTTTATATGCTTCCGAAAATACACAAAAAAGGAAACCCCGGCCGACCAATAATTTCAGGAAGAGGTACCCTCACCGAACCAATACCAAGTTACATAGACTCCTTAACTAAGAACATACCGCCTACACATCCCTCCTACCTACGCGATACCAACCACTTCATTAGGACGATCGAAGATGTAAAAATCCCTGATGGTGCCTTCCTTGTAACTCTTGATGTAACTTCCCTGTACACCAATATTCCGCATAGTGACGGCATCAAAACATTAGTAGAGTCTTATAGTGCGCATAAATTGGATGACTCACCAAACCCAACAGTCATTGAAACCCTTGCTAAGCTGGTACTTCAACTCAACAGCTTCGAGTTTCATAACCAATACTATTTACAAATTAATGGCACTGCTATGGGGACTCGTATGACACCTAACTACGCAAACATCTTTATGAATGATCTTGAAACTAAGTTTCTATCAACCCAGAAAATTAAGCCACTTCTTTACAGACGCTTCTTAGATGATATTTTTATTATTTGGACGTATACGCAAGAGAGCTTAATTAATTTTATAGAATCTTTCAACAAAGTTCATCCAGACATAACATTCACCTATGCATACTCAACAACTGAAATAAATTTCCTAGACGTCCACGTAAAGGTAAAAGACGGATCATTAACTACTAACGTTTACAAAAAAGCCTACAGACAGGCAGCAATACCTTCATTTCGATAGCTGTCACCCTCGTCACTGCAAGACGTTCATCCCGTACTCGCAGGCCCACCGATTCAAAAGAATTTGCTCCCGCCCCGAAGACTTTGAGGCCAACGCAGAGAACTTGCGCAACATACTTGCAAAGCAACATTATCCTCCTTCTATAGTCAACGACGCCATACATAAAGCGGTAAACCTAGATCGCCAGCAGCTACTTTACCAGCAGAAAGAATTAAAACAAGAGGGACGGAAAAACTTAGTTCTAACATTTGGGAGCAACCCCCCCCCCCCCCCAAAGTAAACAAAATTCTAAAGAAACACTTTAACATCTTACAACAGAGTGAACGGCTATCAAAAATTTTCCCTTCCCCTCCGCGAGTTGTATATAGACGCCCCAAAAACCTTAAAGATTATCTTGTTCGTTCAAAAACCGATAAGACACCTATAACTGGATGTCAGCCATGCGGCAAGGCCCGCTGCAAGGTGTGCAAACACATACAGGTAACCAACGTTGCTCAAAGCACACATTCCAATTTCAAATACTCCATTCACTCAAACCTTAACTGCGACAGCTCTAATGTAGTATACCTTCTCGAGTGCGGAATATGCAGTATTCAATACATAGGTCAGACTGACACGGCCTTCCGCACCCGCTTCAATAACCATCGTTCACATGTTCATTCGCTTCCGGATCTGCCTCTGTCTCGGCATATAAACTCCGAAAACCACCCGTTTGATTCCATCAAGGTCACACTCTTACAAAGCGGTTTCTCCAGTACAAGGGAGCGTGAGCAGCGCGAATCATACATGATTTATAAATTTGATACATTAAAGGCTGGTCTAAATATCACTCCGGGTACACTGTCTTCAATCCGCGCTCTGGAAGATTCAGGATAATAATGATCCTAACCAAACTTCTTTCCTTTTTTTATTAGTATTTTTTCGCATATCACTCGGAACACGTTGTCGGGCATGCAAGAGCTGCACGCGCATTCCGAGAAGGGTGGGCAACTTTCGAATAATTCCCCTCTACAATGAAATCCCTCCTCAGACAACCGAGTGAATGACATATTCGAACCCCACGTCAAAAATGTGAAAAACACTCTCCATTTTCCTCTCAATTATTCTTGAGCCACAGACCGGAGATCGTAGGAACGTAGACCCCCTCTTTAGGCTTTAGGAGCAGCTAAGGAGGGGCAGGGGAGAATAGGTGGGACGTGACAATGGACGAAAGGAATGTACTGTGTTGTTGTGTTCAGGCTCCGGGAAGAGATGAGCCTGCGTAGTGAACCTTCACAATGTACCACCGGAATGTGCTTAACGTGCCCACCTGGACCATCGATGTATATCTACATATTTTTGGTTTGTTCACTTTTTTCTTGAAACATGCTTCTTCGTATATCTTGGTATGTGCCGGGGGCACCACAGGAGTGTACTTAACATGTCCACTTCGTATTTTCGTTTTTTTTTTCTTTTCCCTTTCTTTCATTTTTTTTTTTTAGAAAACACGTGTTTATGTCTAAGTATGTAGAGATACGCGCACATGGTCGTGTGACCACTCTCTCTTTTTTGGCCACTCGTTTATTTTTGCACCGTTTTTTTTTTTCCAAATACAGGTGCTATGCGCATGTAGCAGTACGCGCACGTGGTCGTGTGACCACTTATCAGTATGTACGCTTCTTCTCACTTTTTCTTTTTTTTCTCTCTTTCTCTCGGCACGGCGATGTTATAAAAGCGCATCGGCGCCTGGTAAATTTTGTCTTGATGAAGATCGGTCTCCGATCGAAACGTCACCAATAAACAGTTTTTTAGAAGCGTATATAGATTTTTCCTATTTTGTTCTACGGCAACCGAAGCCAGACTCTTCATAATCTACGTATATATATATATATATCGTCACAAAGAAAACTAATCCAGAAGAAATGTGTTCCGAAGCGCGTGACAGGTGATGCGAAACTGCGACCCTTCGCTCTGCGTTAGAAAATTCCGCCATGGAGCATGCGCCCTCCAGCGCATTAACGGCGAGCTATTTATATATACCATTAACCAGTGGTGGTATGCAGAGCTCGGAGGTGCTTGAGCGTGCCTATCAGCCTTTAGATGGCGGCAAGGCTGCGCTTCAAAGGTGCTCGCGTCTGAGTTCGGATGCGCACCTTGGACTTGTACTTCTACATATAGAGGAGGTTTGCACGTCTCGTACTTCCATCGCAAAGTTTGCGTTGAAATTATAGAACGAAGGCGACTTCGCTCGCTACAATGGCCGCGTTTGCAAAAGAAGTGAGCTGTTAGCTAGAAGAGCCAACGTAGGGGCTAGTCAAAGTAACAACTGTGACAATTTTTAGTTCACACTCGTCCTTTGTACAGCTGTGCGTATAGTGAATGTCTATTTGTGCGTTCTTTCGCGCGTCATTTATTGTGTTTGAGCAGCGCGCTGTAAGTGTCGAGCTGTGACAGTTGTTAGTTCGCACCTGGGCTATGTGTCTTCGTTTCTCACGTGCTTTGCACTCGAGGAGCACGCTGCAAGTTTCAAGCTGCTTGCCAATATTCGTGTGACATTACAATTTGTTGCCTACAGATTCATTGCTTTGCCTTTGAGGCGAAACTTTGACTTTTAAATGCGAACCATTTCTTAGCGAAGTTCGGTGACTTTGAGCGCATCTATCTATCTATCTATCTATCTATCTATCTATCTATCTATCTATCTATCTATCTATCTATCTATCTATCTATCTATCTATCTATCTATCTATCTATCTATCTATCTATCTATCTATCTATCTATCTATCTATCTATCTATCTAGCCGCCTATGACTTTGTGCTCTCCTGGCCTTATCGTTAATAGGATGTATACCAAAACTGCTATGATATAACATGGATGTATGAAGAACATTAATGACTAGCCATATCATTAAAATCATGATATACTTTTCACGAACGGCATGGTTTACATGCCACTGACATGCCTTGCGGTCGTTTCGTTAGCTTCATATATACCAAAGTTGGTATGACGAGACATTTCAATATGACTAACATAAAGAACAAGTGGAAATATGAAAATCATGAGACTCACGTACTGTACAGCATGACTTGCATGCAACCCTCGTGGTGCGTTCGCGGCCGTTTCGCTAGATTGATACATACCAAAATTTGTTTTGCGCGACATGAAAGGATGGCGAACATAAATGACAAGTGGGAATATGGAAATCACGACATCCTCGTCATGTACAGCATGACTTGCATGCCACGGTTATGGTGCGCTCGTGGCCAGCTCACCAGCTTGATATGCACAAAAATTGGTATTGTGCAACTTTACTTTATGAAGAACATAAATTACAGGCCCTAACATGGAAATCATGACATGCATGTCATGTACAGCATGATTTGCTCCTTGCTGGCGGCTTCACTCTTACAACGATTTCCACAATACGTGGGATCTGCCGAATTTCTTTTAATTCATATATATAGTCAGCGACACTGTTTCAGTAAATATTATGTACTTAGGAGACTGCTTTGGTTTGGCCAAGTTGGTACGACATATGCACGAAAGATGAAGACCTACCCAAGAAAACATGCACACACAGGACATGCGTGTGTGTGTCTTCTTTAGTATTCGCACTTCGTGCTGTTTAGACCGCAAATTATACGTTTATGACGCGTGGGTTGTATGGTAATCATGCGTGGGAAATGAAAAAGTACCACCACATATTGAGATCGATACACCGGGAGTAGTAGGCAAAGCCAGTTCACTCTGAGAACGTGATAGCAGGAAAGAATGAGTAAAATAGAAACAAGGTCCGCTGGAAAGAAGAAAAAATACATTAAAAAATTATACCATCTCCCGCTAAAGGGGACCATGAGGCGATGCGAAGCGGGATTTGCTTGCCGACGCTGCCATTGCGTTTCAGCATGTCGAGCCCGCGTTTCATCCGTAGCAGTTTCCCGCCGACGTTGCCGTTTTCGCTGGGCTTCCCTAGCCCGGAGCTCGGGGTACGCTTGCCGACGTTTACGTTGCGCTTCGGCGCGTCGAGCCTTCCCCTGCTCCACCCTCTGCTCCGCGATCTCGGCAGGCGTTAAGTTATTACTGCAACTGGCGCCGACGTTGACGTCGGAACTCATGGCACCGGCACAGCCGGCGCAGTGACTGAGCGTGTGTACGACTTAACGCGGGCCTTTTATCTAAACGAGGAGGGGGGAATGTGGGGAGAGGGAGGTTGGCTGCTGCGCAGCCACAGATGTTAGCTGGTGTGTGGAGAGGGTGTGCGCATTCACAGTAAGGGTGGTCAGGCCGCACACCACCGGATTGAACTCCGCCATAAGCTGCTTCGCATCTAAAAATCAAGGCCAGTCCCACCCCAAGTGCAAGCTGTACAAACTACTGAGCATTGTCTATGTTTTCTTTGTGTTTATCTTGTGTTTATGTAGTCATTTCGGTTTTTACTTGTTCTTTTCTTGTGTTTATTTGTTCTTTTCCGTCCTCCCCGTGTGAGGCGATATTTTATTTACTTTTCTGCTCCTTTCTTCTAATTATCTGATTTGTTGTGTGAGTATCTGTTTTCTAGTCTACGATCTTACTGCTCTTTTTGTACCGTTTGCGGCTCCGAGAGCGGTGCATATAACTGGCGTTTCGCCTCCGCATCTATCTTCCGTAGATCTGCCTCAAACTCCCGACGCGGGCGTTTAGCTGTCGCTTCGCTGGCTCGGAGATAAGAATTAATCCTTCGTCGACACCAGCGCTCACGGGCAAGCAAGCGCTGGCTTTCGAAATGCGCAGCCTGCCTGGCTTATGTCTAAGGGTAGGTGCGGCAAAAACGCGCGCGACACGCCGGGTGCGGCAAGCGCGCTCGCGGCAGGCGCGTGCGTTCCCGTTCCCATTCGCGTTTTGCGTGCTGCGGCAGCAATTCTTGAAGTCTTATACTACTCGAGACTACAAGTATATAACTGCTTTGTAGCGTAAAACGCGAATGGAAACACGAACGCATGCGCCTGCCGCGAGCTCGCTTGCCGCACGCAGCGTGTCACTCGCGTTTTTGCCGCTAGTGAGTACGTACCCTAATAAACGTGGGACTTGCGAGGCGCGAACGCGAGACATGAGACGACGATAGCGCGGTTCCGTGAACAGCTCAGCCGTTAAAACAAAATTGACTTGGGGTAGTGGCTTGGCATGCAAATATACGCCGCCTACAGTAATATTATTGAAGGACTGCTCACATGTATTCTGAATATGAAGGAAATTCAGAAAATGAAATTCAGTAATTCGGGTATTTGCTGAATAAGCCGGATGGAGCGAGATTGGGGTAATATTTGGCGGCTGGTATTGCCTCAACTCAGGTCTCAAACTCACCTCAGCCACCGGGCCGCAGCCACGCAATTTAGTCCCGCAAGGGCTGGGACTGCGAAGAAAGTAAAAACGGTGGGTGGGGGGCATAGTATGTGCTGAATGTCAGCAAACGTTACCGCTTGAAACACATCCTTTCTAAAATCTCATGTACAGGCGTGAGCAAAAGTGTGCAGACCACGGGATCACGTGGCCGAATGCATGGACGCGCTATCTAGGGACGTGACGCCTGCTGCGGTGCGCATGCGCGTCCCGTCGTATCAGTTGGCCTCTCATGCCGCTCTGTCTGACACGGTTACGGCGCTGGTAGCCAAAACGACAACTATATGTCGCTTCCGTTGCTCCATAGAATCTATCTATGGGAAGATAGATTCTTCCCTCACACGGGAAGAGCAGAAAAGAGCAAATAAACACAAGAAAAGAACAAGAAAAAACAGAAACGAGCATATAAACACAAGATAAACACATAGAAAACGTAGGCAATGCTCAGTAGTTTGTACAGTTTGCACATGGGGTGGGACTGGCTTTGATTTTTTAAATGTATTTTTTGTTCTTTCGAGCGAGCCTTGCTTCTCTTTTAGTCATTCTTTTCTGCTATCACGTTCTCAAAGTGAACTGGCTTTGGCTATTACTCCCGGTGTATCGATCTCAATATGCGGTGGTACTTTTTCATTTCCCACGCATGATTACCATACAACCCACGCGTCATAAACGTATAATTTGCGGTCTAAACAGCACGAAGTGCCGATACTAAAGAAGACATACACACGCATGTCCTGTGTGTGCATGTTTTCTTGGGTAGGTCTTCATCTTTCGTGCATATGTCACGTCGCTAGATGGCGCGTCGATGCATTCGGCCACGCGATCCCGTGGTCTGCACACTTTTGCTAACGCCGGTACGGTTCATTTTTGAAAGAGATTTAGCGCGCAGTATTCTAACATGTCGATACCGATCGCCAAAATGACTCAAATCTGGACGCCGATTGCTCAGCATAGTACTTGTTTTACTAACACATGGCAACCACATGAGATGCCTCACGAACATAATGCTTTAGACCAGACATGCCTGTGGAACTCACGAACATACTTATTCAGTTTTTTCTAAATCAGGGTCGAAGACAGTCATGTGCGGGCTGAGGGCCGCAGGCGGCCCGCGGGCCGCGTGTTTGGGACACCTGCTTTAACTGATTGTATTCTTATCCCTATTTCTAATCTGCAATTGCGCGACAGATATTTCAGAAGATAATAAAAAAGTTTTCAATAAAAAACAGTTCTTGTGCTAAAATGAACTATCTCAATATCATATTCGAGCACGCACTCTGTTCTACTCAACGGAAAATAATCAGAGTGTGTGTAACAGCATTTTTTTCTATTTCATAGGAGTAGCCATTAGAATATCATATTAATAGCTTCGCATCACAGGTACCTCGATTCCTTGTAAAAACTCATAGGAAAGCTCAGACCAAGCACAACACATTCGTTGGCGGGAGGAAGGTATGTTGCTGGCGGCAGAGGGACCCAGCCTGGCAAGCGTTACCGGTCATTGGTGAGTACAATGACAACCTGACCATAGGAATGGTGGATTATTCTCGCTTTATATTTCATGCAAGACCCTACTTACTTGATCGGTAGGCGGAACTAAGATTAAAAGCACAAGAACCTATAGGTTTGATAAGTGGGGTCATTTGTTTCGGTTGGTTGACAAGTTTATCGTGCCAAAACAGCTGAGGCTACAAAAGACGCCGTTACGAACGGCTCCGAATCGTTTCGACCACATGTGGTTTCTTGATGTGCAGTGACCCTGCACGGTAGAGGAGTGTCTAACATTTTGCCATCATCCAAAGGCGACCGCCGCAGGCGGGATCGAGCTGGCGTCCGTGGGTATAAGCAGTCG
This sequence comes from Rhipicephalus appendiculatus, assembly GCA_030522465.1. Lineage (NCBI taxonomy): Eukaryota > Metazoa > Arthropoda > Arachnida > Ixodida > Ixodidae > Rhipicephalus > Rhipicephalus appendiculatus. Next base: position 6,360 of record JALIZH010013417.1, on the reverse strand, counting down.
AGCGCCGCAACTAGTGTGCCATCGCTACGGCTCATTTTTTGTCTTGTTTTGAATAATAAAAACATTTGGCAGATCCCACGTACCATGGGAATGGATGTTATGCGAAGCATGCGGCGAGGAGGTGACTGTGGTGTAAATTTTTGCTGAGCGAAATGTTACGAGATGACGCTAAAAATATGTACAAATGTTGTACGCAGAGGCATACAGGGTGTTTCAAGAAATGTGTCCACTATTTTAAAAAAATCAGCAAAATGCGGTATTTGCTCGCTGCCTTCACAATTGCTTTTTCTGTAGCGGCAGGCATCTTAAGATGGTTGAACACATGATTTGAGACAGTAATTAAGAAAGTTAAATTAATTAACTTTTTAATTAGCGGAGTTAGGTGGTCAAGTCCAATGGGAGGATTAAAGTCCTTCATGCGAAGAACCCATTCCAGCTTTGAGATTTCGAAAAAGCGGCCTCTATTAATTACTGTGGCGTAATGAAATTCAGGCAAATTCAACGGCGAAACCGAAACCCAAGCACCGATGAGCGCAACAAGCAGATGACTAGAATGACGTCACTGTTCAAGACAACGGTTACAGAGGTGCAGTTCTTGCCCGTTCGTTAACGTACGTGCGTCATGCGTGCTACTACTGCAAGCGCAGCCCACACACTAACACCAAGAAGTCGGTTGACGGTTTATATAATGACGTTCACTCCTTCTGGACGTCTCAGAAGAATGTGGCAGTTGCGCTCTTCCGCATTTCGGTTTCGGTTTCGCCGCTGAATTTGGGACAATTTCATTACCTTGCAATTATTCCTCGAGGCCGCTTTTTCGAAATCTCAAAGCTTAAATGGGTTCTTCGCGTGAAGGACTTCAATTTGCCCATTTGACTTAACCGCCTAACTCCGCTATTTAAAAAAGTTAATTTATTTAACTTTCTTAATTACTGTCCCAAATCATGTCTTCAGCCATCTTAAGATGCGTGCCGCTACAGAAAAAGCAATTGGGAAGACAGCGAGCAAATACCGCTTTTTCCTGATTTTTTAAAAATAGTGGACACATTTCTTGAAACACCCTGTATATTTAACAGTCGCATATGTTTTACATAACTTGTTTACAGTCGCGTAACGATGCCAACAACACCATGGGTATTACCAACACCAGAAGCGGTAAGGGTATATGCAGCGCTTGTGCTTGCGATTATCGTAGCCCTGGATACGTAGACCAACTGGTGTGGACGGCGTTTAAGTATACAATTCACGTCAACCCGGATTGACTCCTGTATCATGGGAGTAAATATGTAATTTTTATAAAATTAGATAGCCAGCAGTGCAACCACCACTCACGTTTCACCAGCACTACGCCAGCATATGGTCTTTTTGCAAAGCAGTTTCGAGACATGGCGTGGCTCTGTGGTAGAATACTTGACTGCCACGCAGAATGCTTGGGTTCGATTCCCGCTGGGACCCGGATATTTATTCTTTGTATTGGTCGGGTCAGCGCTGCCCATGTAAGTTTTTCTTGACGCTCTCGAATTTAAATTACCGATGTCTGTTCTCACCATTACTAGGGTAGACATAAACTGTGAAACGGTTAGTAGCAGTTATTCCTTTTGGTTTTTTTCAAACACCTGTGGCGCATAACCTGCATACCGCGGCCCATGATATACAGGTGTGGGCCCCACGTGTCTGGAGGAAAGGGATTGACGGCGTACGCAGCGAGATTTTCACGTTATTCATGTCTTGATGAGCCAGTCATATTCGTCAAACCTTCGTCAAACCTTCAAACCATAGTAATTTTGGTCTACATCAAGTTAAGGAGGCGATCACGAGAACACCCACACGTAGGCGGCTGGCTGGCTAGCTAGCTAGCTAGATAGATAGATAGATAGATAGATAGATAGATAGATAGATAGATAGATAGATAGATAGATAGATAGATAGATAGATAGATAGATAGATAGATAGATAGAAAGAAACGCTCAAAGTTCTTGCAGTTCGCTAAGAAATGCTTCACATTTAATATACTAGGCGCCAATGGCTAGTTAAGGATAAACAAAACATGGTTGATCCCTCCGACATAGGAATCGGTATAACACGAAAGTGAAACCTGTCCTTACAGAAGTAGTTTAATATTTACTGTATATTGATATAAGAGAGCTTGCAAAATGTCTGCTGGTGTTTGACAGTTATAGCACCGTTTAACGTGGATGCATCCACGTTGACGCTTGGTGGTACATCTGTATGCCGACGACTAACGTTCATGATCAATGATTAAACAAACCCTTGTGGTCATAGATGCTTGTGGTAGCTGTAGGGTGAGAGCGGAATGATAGAAAGCGGTGTGACAGCCAGAAGAGCGTCACTGATTGGACGCTAAGGTCGCCTACTCGAGGCATATTAGAGTTATTGAACAACACTGCCCGACCAGAGGGAAAGGCAACGCGCGTCTTGTGTTCCCCGTTGGCCGGCTGCGATTTTTCGCGGGGTGGGCCTAAGTTGGGAACGCAGAGTTACAGCCACGCGAAGCGCTCGCGCGTCCCAGAGCTATTTTTGGTATGGACGGATGCTAACAGACGCTAGGGGTAAGGTCGCCACCTGGCAGTGTGTTAATGCGTCGACAAAATTGCACTTTTCCTATTCGAAACGCGCCGAATGGGACGGACGCGTAGAAACGACGCTTTGAAGGAACTAATCGTGCATTTTACGGCCATAATGCATTGCGTCACTTCAGCAAGAGCACTGTGAGAGGACAGTGGTAGATATAAAAGGCTTGTTTTTAAAGCCTACACAGTATGTGACCGTGGCGCAGTGGATAGCGTGCCCCGCATCTGTTGTCGCTGATCAAGAGGTCGAAGGTTCGACTCCCGTTGACGGAACTTTTTTTTCTTTGTCCTCTGATCATGCGCATTTTTTCGACGTCATTTCCGTGACGGAAATACGTCACTCAAATCTTGGTGGACCCCGGGATAAGACACTTTCGTGTTAAAATACGCTATGAAACTAAAAAAGGAAGAAATTCAGGAAACGATGGACGCTTGGACTGGCGATTGTAGAACATGTAGTGTTCCTGTAATGTTATGCAACTTCAATGCCGCTAAAAAGTGCCGCTTATTCAGGCTATATGTTGAGCTTTAGTGTGAAGATATGACGCAACACGACAGGAAACACAATGGCTCAACACTGTGGCCTTGTTCAGTCTTCCATCACGCTCTGTCTGTTCTGTTCAACTTGTTGAATGAAACACAGAAAGACGAAATAAAACATAGAAAAAGGGCACTACTGAAATGTAAGGTCCCATAAAGGTATTCAAAAATGTTACGGTGTGTGAGCCCTTGAAAAAAAAGAACCGCTTTAGGTTTTCCGATCCACATGCTTCTTTCGGAGGAGCAAAGGGACAACAAAGGGCTGAGATGTTTGATTCGGCAACGCCGCGGTCGAACACTAGCGCTGTTGTGTGGGTGACAACCAATATCCCTGGCCCTTAAAATATAGTTTCCTTGTGCTCTCATCAATATGTGCCTTGAAAAAATAAGATCGCGTCCGAAGTAATTCGGTACTCTGCGCACACGTCCAGGTCGCTATGTAAAAGAAACTCTTCAAACCCGGTGTGCCTGAAGTTCCTAAAAATAACTAAAGTAGCGCCCGTGTCAGTCTACAGGCACCTCCTCTCCCGTGCGCTCTGTAGATTGCAAATAAAGTCAGTTGAGTCGCGAAGCCCTCGGAAGATGGCTATTGGCCGGTAAGAGGTGCTTGTGCGATTCTTCCGCTAGAGCGCCCTGAGGGAGCTGGGGTTCTAAGGGATGCAGTAGGACAAGTCCTCGAAATAAATAGCATGAAAAATAGCGATAAATACGACAATATAATGTACACAGAAGCAAGTGGCGCATATTCATGGTGTCCGACCGTATAAAAATGTACGGTGCATAATCTGTTAGTGCGCGAATGCTCCCACTTGATGGAAGCGCCACTAAAAACTCCGCGGAGCTAAGAAATCGCTATTTTTTAAGAGTCGCACACTTACTTTTCAGAAAATCGCGCGAGCACCATTTTGTTTGTCCACGTCTGGTATGTTTACATGATCGGTGAAGGGTGCGTGGACGACCGCGGTTCACTCTGTTCGTACGGTAGTTCTGGATGCTTCAGTATGCCGACGTGCTGTGTGAGTGGTAGCAAACGCGGGTACAACAGCAGAAAGAAGCTGTTTTTACTAAGGCGGGAAAAAATTCGTACTTTCCTGTAGGACACGCTAGAGGCGCTGCTGCAGCTGCTGGAAGAGGAGGCAGAGGCGAAGCGACGAAGTTGGCGCTTCTTTAGATTTTTTAGGGACTTTAGGTGTGCCTCCAGTGGGTTGGGGTCGATGCGACATTCAACGACGAAGTTGTTGCAGAACGCCTGAAACTGGGAAGGCATCTATGACTTGCCGACTCTTTACCTGTAATACCAGCGTAATTACGGCGAAGTTAGCCTTCGGATCGTGAGAGCACTGTGCTGGACTACTAGAAGCTCAGAAGTGTTGGACCAGCATAAAATCTCCGCATCAGAGCTTGCTATAGCTTTTAGCCCAGCTGCTCTGTAGGCGAAGTTATCGCAGCACAGACAAGCAAGTGCATATTGATTGAAAACTACCACAAATCAAACCTGTTTACTAACACTGCTTCGGCCAATACGTCGAATAAAAATACGAAGGGAATCCCTTCGCAAAAAGTTCGCAAGGCTGCTACGGAACGTAATGCGGGACGGGACGTATGTGGGAACGTGGGATATAAGTTTTTGACTTCGATGGCTACGGCATCACCTTACACTTCAGAGAACAATCGATACGACATAACCGCTCCAACTCGCCCACCAAGCATTTGCCGCGGCATCATCGTCCTTCTAGTACAACTTGTATATTTTCGCGGGACCCCTTGTCGCTGCCAGTAAATCAGTTAATGGAAAAGTTTTAATCTATGAAATCGATTATATAAAACATGGAAATCGATAACGATTAATCATTTTGCCGGACACTTTTCATCGACTAATTCATTAACCGTTCCATCGACTTTACCAACCCTGCCTGCCAAATACCACCGTATTTGTGGCGAAATATGGAGTGTCTACTGTCACGAAGCTATACGCCAGTTCGCTTTCGTGAAGGAAAGCGATAACGAATTAGTCATCAAAAGAAAGGAGGCCGCTTGTATACGAACAAGACAAACATATTTGCAAAGCAAAAGGACAGACAGAGAACAAGTATACAACCTGCAGCGCACAAAAGAAAACATGCATCGAACACGGCGATAAGTTTTCAAGGAACGAGTTCACCGTTATGCACGAGAAGTCACTGACGCTGTTGGGGACAGGCTCAAGTGCGGGTGTTGATGGCTTAGGTTGGGCGAGCACTGCAGAGGCGATGACAGCAGACGTGGTGGTAGATGCCGGACGTGGTGGAGGGCAGTGACTGTACGCCTCTTAGGTGTTCGCCAGCCAAAGCTTGGTGTTTGTTGCGGAGACGCAGGTGGGCGCGGATCATGCGTCCTTGTGGCGATCTGCAGACCCCACGCACGGGAAGAAGCGTGAACCTTGATGTGGTGCCAGGTGAGAGCCTGCAGCGACCTTCAGCCAGGAACTGGGCAGACCGCTACTCCCGCGCCCTGGACACCGTCTTTTTCCGGTCACGTCCGTCGTGCTCCATCGTTCTTTCTGGAGTCTTCCTCTTTCCAAAACCGCGGACGGTGCTCATTGGTTCGTTTTCTCGGATGCTGCCATGCGCCGCAGGTGCAGCCTGTCACCTTTGTCGTCGTCTTCTAATCACAGGCACCATTGCACTGGCGCACATCATCGCACCTCCCTTAGGCTCGTGGTTTTCTTTTCTATACAGGTATTTGCCCACCGTAAGTGTGAAAAAAGTGCCGAAACATAGTAAGTTACCAAAAAGCATATAATCTAAACTAAGGTGAATGTACTGCGCATCATACAACTGAAATAATTTGGAACAAGCATTTTGCACGCGAGAATATGTGAACAATAGAAATAAAATGCATTATTCTAAGTCGGGTTTTACATAGAGTTCGTTAGCATTTAGTTTCATAAGTTCAGCGAATACCTGGGTCTGAAGGATTGATCACCGCTTTACGTGGATACCGGCCGCTAAACTCGCCACCTTCAAGGCCACCAGGGTCCAAGATGCTGTGGGCAAGCTGCTCAGCAGGAGCCAAGAGTGCATCCCACGGATGGCCCTTCGGCTCTACGAGGGTGCTGCAACGGCAGCGCAAACCTATGCGCTGCCCCTGGTGCAACTGGCGCCACACCGCAAGGAGCTGTTGGAGCGGCAACACCGCATGGCAGTTCGGCACTTCTTGGGACTGCCCCGCCACTCGCCTGTGACTTCTT
>JALIZH010013415.1:45000-59414 GCA_030522465.1 Rhipicephalus appendiculatus | reverse complement strand
GGCAGAGCGGAATTAATACTACGGCTTTGCGATAGGGGAGCACGATAATGCTCATCTCGGTGTCCCAGTTACTCACCCTATGAATTTTTCGCTTCTCTTTTTTACTCAATATATTTATATCTTGTATATTCATTTCTATACCTAAATTCTTTTTAGCAAAGTTCAGGATTTTCTCAAAACCGACGTCGAAGAGAAAAGCAAGATCTATACTAAACTTAACTTAATATGTTCATTCAAAAATGCAGGTGTTCGTACAGACTGATATCGGTTGTTGCAGTGTTGACTATCTTTATGCATATGTTCTGCCTAGACTTGCGCCACACATGCCCATAGGGCAGAGCATAGTCTGGACTAATCTGTAAGCTTCTATAAAGTGGTAGCTGAAGTTAGGAAAGAAAGTGAGCTAGACGATAACATATGAAACAAATGCTATTCCACTCACGGTTAAGCAAGTCAAAAATGTGGGCGTTAACCCCCCTTGAAATATATTAAGCCAGGATAATGTCCAGCCGCTGACATTATCGTATACCTGACCATGTCAACTGTAATCTAGAGTGTTGTTCTCTGTACGAAACCACATGCAGCGCAAAACCACGTGACGTGCAGAAAACTTCCAATGCTTCCGAACCTGCAGCCAGTGCGAATCCACGTTACGCGTAGAAAGCTATCGAAAGAGCAAGGGGGGGGGGGGGGGCTTGGGCAATCAAGACAATCGGTTGAAAAGAAAGTGAATATGGCATTCGCCTTCGAGTCGAATTAGGCAAATGCAGAAGGTACCCTGTGAGTTTATTTTTTGCTGGTGAACACTAGAAGTCTTCTAACCGTCAGGGGTCTTAGTTTTGAACTATACCATGGGGACGTCGACGGAAGAAGTGACCTAGAGCATACAAACAATCCAGATCGAAGTTGCAGGTATTCGGAAATAAATTTTATGAGAGAACACTTCAACATTTCCAAACACCACCATACGTTATGCAGATCTATTTCCTCGAACTAATATACAACCGATATTTGGATCTTGCATACGAGCACAAGTGCACTCTAACCTTCAGAAGAGAAAAAAAGAAAGAACAAAACAAATTCCCCATCTCCCGCTAAAGGGAACCATGTGTGGATGCGAAGCAGCGGGGAGATAATTAGCTTAGAGCGGGAGGAATGTCGCCGCTCTCATTTCACGGCAGTGGTCCGGGCGGTCATCGCGGCGCTGCGCAGGAGAGAAAATGAGGCACGCGCGCTCCGTCATTTTCATACCGCGGAACTACCGTGCCGCCCCCAGAGGAGTATGCACCTGTCGTTCGCGCCACTCCGTAGAGGATTCCTTGAGGAAAGGACGGGGGGGGGACCGTAGGAGAGGAGAGAGAGGGGACGTGCAGGCGATGTAGGGGTGTGGGACGCGTGAGCCGCTCCGTAGATTAGAGTATTCCTAGAGGAGAGAGGGGGGAGAGGACGCGCGTGCGCCGGTCCGTAGAGTAGATGATTCCTAGAATAGAGGAACGGGGGTGAGCGTAGGGGAGGGGACGCGCATGCGCTGTGGGACGCGGGGGGCCGCTCCGTAGAGTAGACGATTCCTAGAGGAGAGAAAGGGGGTGAGCGTAGGAGAGGGGACGCCCATGTGCTGTGGGACGCGGGAAGGACTAAGCCCCCTCCAAACACATGCAAGCAAGATTAAGGAATGGGGTCAACCTGGGCGACAGACACCACCTGCCTAGCCATTGCTACGCAGCCTCTCTGTGCTCTCGGCCATGACTCCAGGAATGGGGTCAACCTGGGCGACAGACACCACCTGCCTAGCCATTGCTAAGCAGCCTCTCTGTGCTCTCGGCCATGACTCTGATGACTGTGTTATGGTTGACTGCCTTCATATTACTACAGTGTTCTGGTTCGCATAATGGGTGCTTCCCTACTTCATGAAAGTGGCCGGACGCGGGACGGAGGACGGGGGACGGGGGACGCGGGACGCGGGAGGGACGGACAGAGCCCCGAGCATAAGATGCTTCGCATCTAAAAGTCTGCGGGTTCCCGGGAGACCCAGCCAGGCGATCTACACAACGTGACATCATGTGCCCCCCCCGATTTACTAGAAACCCGCCACGGTGGTCTAGTGGTTATGGTGCTGGACTGCTGACCCGCAGGTCGAGGGATCGAATCCCGGCCGCGGGGGCCGCATTTTCGATGGAGGCGATAATGCTTCAGGCCCATGTGCTTAGATTTAGGTGCACGTTAAAGAACACCAGATGGTCCAAATTTCCGGAGCCCTTCGCTACGGCATCTCTCATAATCATATGGTGGTTTTGAGACGTTAAACCCCATCAATTATTATTACGAATTACTAGAAAGAAAAATCGTCGAATAAACTGCATATGTTTTTAAGAGGACACAAGAGGAAAGGAAGATACCTTGTTTTTCATTTATTTTTCATTCAATAGTGGGAGATTTTTGGGGCTGTTACAGGGTGCTAAAATTACCAACACTGAAAGAAAATATAGAAACAGTACAGCACTACTGTTTGCATTTGTGCCCGGTGTGCCCGGTGTGCATTGTGCGGTTTGCACTTGCAAACCGCACAATGCACACAGGGAACCGAAATGTATAAACAGCATGCAACAAAATAGGAAACAGCAGCATAGAAACGATGTTGTGCGATTATACAGAAAATAAGAATGTAAAATTGAGACACCTAGTGAGTGGAGCTTTTCGTGGAAACTCGCAAATTAATTCGCACCGTCAAATATTTCTGGCATAGTTTATTCCATTCTTCGATGGTTTTCACTAGGAACGAATGTTTGTAAACGTGAACTCTGGGCACATAAGGTGCAACAACGTATAAGTGGGAAGGCTGAACTGACGCTCTCTGGAGTGTCATCAGCTGCACACCGAAAAATATGCAACTTATTCCTTCTGATTATGACGAACATAATTTACTTTGCAGTAGTATAAATTTACGACTAATTTACTTAATATGATGCACATGACATTGTGCGCCAAACGGTGTCATTTTTCATTCGTTTTTGCTTCCTGGCCTTAATGTTGTAGCTTTCGACACCTACATACACTGTGTGTCTGGTCCACACTGCTGTCGCGAATCGCATTCTATAGTGAACACTCCTGACAAGTTTTCTTGAGTAGAAACTTTTACCTAAAAAAATTATTCGTCTTTGCGAGAGAAATAAAATATTGCGGCATTTCTTTGAACAAGAACACTCATGATAAAACCACGTGTTACTTCCCTTGCTCGAGTGATATTTACACAGAATGAAAATCAAAGTGTGCGAGATAAAAAGCGCTGCGAGCAGTTGGACTCGTGAGGCATATTGATTGGAAATAGGACGCCAGTGGTTCCAGGGGCGTAGCCGGAAATTTTTTCAGGAGGTGGGGAGGTAAGTGGGGCTGTCAACCACTCTATCGCTTTCTTCGTGTATGTGTTTGTATGTGAGCGTTTGTATTTAGACATGCAACTAATTATAAGCATTTAGGGGTCACTATTTGCAACAACCTATCCTGGAATCTTCATGTCCACAACATATCTTCCTCTGCCTTCCGAAAACTGCGATTTCTTAAATACGAACTTAAACATACTCGAGGCTCTGTTAAATGTCTCACTAATTAGTACTACATTCGTCCAAAGCTCGAATACGCGTGTATTGCATGAGACCCCTACACACTATGTAAAATAAAGGAAGTTAAGCGAATTCAGAGTCTGGCTGTCCGGCTTCTTCACATAACAAGATTTCAACATTCGTCCCACCAACTAGGCTAATGTAGTCTAATGATATCCCAACATTTGAATCGTGCGGAAAAAAATTATGGCTTGAATTTCCTTCACTGTTACTTACTAACAAACTCGCACCCGACCCGGCACACTAATGACGAGGCCTACTCGCCACCATCACCTAAATACTTTAACACACTATTTTCCCAGAGCTTACCTAATCAAATACTCCTTTTCTGCGCGCACCATTAATGACTGGAAGAGCTTACCTTTGTAAACAGTGTATTATTTTACTTTTTACACTGGCATTCTTTAAAGCAGTGTCCTTAAAAACGACTTTTGCTGTTTTTCTAGTTGTATGCTCAGAACAGTATTGTTCAACTGACAATACTGTTTTACGTTTGTTGGCCTAATCTGTTCCACCCACCCTGCGTGGACCTGGCGTTCGCAGTATGTATTAAATAATAAAATAAAACTGAAAATAAACCGGCAGATCCCATGCATTGTAGACATCGATGTAATGCGAAGCAGCCAGCAAGCAGCAAATCATGATGTACATAACTTGCAGGTCATGATTTACATGTTAGGACCTGTCATTTATGTTTTTCATACAGTCACATCACGCAATACCAATTTTGGTGTATATCAAGCTAGCAAAACGGCCGCGAGCGTTCCATGAGCGTGGCATGCAAGTCATGTTGCACGTGACATGTCATGATTTTCATAATACCACTTGTTATTTATGTTCGTCATACAGTCACGTCAAGCAGTGCCACATTTGGTGTATATCAAGCTAGCGAAACGGCCGTGAACGCACCATGAGCGTGGCATTCAAGTCATGTCGCACATGGCATGTCGTGATTTCCATATTACCACTTGTTATTTATGTTCGTCGTGCAGTCACGTCACACAGTGCCAGATTTGGTGTATATCAAGCTAGCGAAACGGCCGTCAACGCACTATGTGCGTGGCATGTAAATCATGTTGTACATGACATGCATGTCACTATTTTCACATTACCACCTGTCATTTATGTTGGTCATGCAGAAATGTATCATCATACCAATTTTTGGATATATCAAGCTAAGGAAACGGCCGCAGGAGCTCCACGGCCCTGGCGTGTAAATCATACCGTTCATGACAATTTATTCACTATTTTTATGATATGACCAGTCATTCGTGTTCGTCATACAGTCATGTTATGCCATACCAATTTTGGTATAAATTCCATTAACGATACGGTCTGGACAGCACAAAGTTGTAGGCGGCATTTAGATAGATAGATAGATAGATAGATAGATAGATAGATAGATAGATAGATAGATAGATAGATAGATAGATAGATAGATAGATAGATAGATAGATAGATAGATAGATAGATAGATAGATAGATAGATAGATAGATAGATAGATACGCGCAGTGTCGCCGAAGTTCGCTAAGAAATGCTTCACATTTAATATTGCGGGGGGTGGAAAGTTGCAACACTCTCCTCCTTAGTAAGCCAGTGGTTGGCTCACTTTGCGACTTCATCGCACAGTTCCCTAGTTTTCCTCATCCGAGTGGGCTATGTTTAGAGAATGAGTAACCACTGTTTCATTCCAACGGATTACGTTTAGCCGACTTCTCAGCCGCTGAGCGCATGAAAAGTAAAACAACGATAGTATATAATTTACAGCGCTTACTTTTACTGGTGTTAACAAGGTGTTTAATTTTACTGGGCGCCCAACAAGCTGCCATCTGACAAGATTCTATGGTTATGTGGAGGAAATTCTTCGAATTTCAGACATCACTCTTCAACTGTACGCATTTTGAGCCTTTCGATCTATCTATCTATCTATCTATCTATCTATCTATCTATCTATCTATCTATCTATCTATCTATCTATCTATCTATCTATCTATCTATCTATCTATCTATCTATCTATCTATCTATCTATCTATCTATCTATCTGCATAAATGGGTGCTCTTGTGATCATCTCCTTAACTTGGTTTGGACGAAAATTAGTATAGGAGGGTAGGCGGATTTAAGGAATACAAATGTCCGGTCATGACATGAATAACGTAAAAATACTGTCGCGTACGTCGTCAAACCCTTCCCTTCAGACACGTGCGGCAGATACCCGTATACCAAGGGCCGCGGTATGCGAATAGGCGCCACAGGTGACTGACAGTTTATATTAACGCGATTGCGTTAAAGAGCTCGTTTCGCAGGAATTCCGGTGTCGGCGTCGGTGGTTTTGAGCGAAAAATCATCATCTTGTCCATGACCGAAAAATCGGGAAAGATGCAAATAAAAAAAAATTAAAAAAATAACACCATCTCCCACTAAAGGGAACCATGTGGGGATGTGAAGCAGAGCTGGTGTTCACTTGTGTTTGCGTTTGTATGTTTCCGTGTATGTTTGATTTGTATGTGGAGTTGTGTATCAGCGGAGCTACTTACGCTGCTTGCGCTGCTGTCACATCTTACGTTACCGATGCCGCTACAACTGGCGCCAACGTTCACATCCATAGCGCCTTTGCGAAGGAGAGTGCAACGGAACGAGCGCGCGCCGCATTATTACTAACGCACAGCTGCGCCGGAGAGAGAGAAACGGGAGAGGAGAAACGATGCGGAGGCAGCGCTCACGCCACCTCCTCCACCCCACCTACTCCCACCTCCTCCCGCTTACACGAGGAGAGGGAGAGAGTTGGCGCATGCGCAGTGGGGGGAGCGGACGGTCGCCAAGGGACGGACAGAACCCCGAGCAAAAGCTGCTCCGCATCTAATAAAAATTTCTGGGTCGGTGTGATGATCGAACCTAGGCCGTCTGCGTGGCAAGCAGGTGTTCGACCACACAGCCACGCCTATGCTTGTTAATACAGTGAAAATAACTTCATCTGCTTGGAAATGCAGTGAAAAAAACTTTCATGCTTCACAAACCACGTGTCCTGTATATAGGCGTCGCAATATAACATGCAATATCGCAGTAATATTGCGTGGTAGAAGTGTACATTGCCATTGGGCGTCAGAACATGTGACTATCATAACGACACCGTGGTTTAAAGCCAGCCACTCATTACAAAAGGCACACACGTTACGGCGCGTATTCCCTTATGACCCCGTAGTGGGCACATAGAAAGTTCGAAAACATTTCACGCGCATATTTGCTCGTGGTTTAAAGCATGCTGCCCATTACATAGTATGCACAAAGTGATTAAAGTACGCACTGAGGACAGGATATCGCTATCACGTTCAACTCTTGAGGGCGAAGCTTAAGGGTCCCCCAATTTTTTTCCCAGGAACGGCGAGAACAGACATTGGTAACTTAAATGCGAGATCGTTAAGGAAAACTGACATCGGCAGCGTTGACCTGACGAATGCCAAGAATAAATATCAGGATACCATCACGAATCGAACCAAAGCATTCTGCGCCGCAATCAAATATTCTACCACAGAACCACGCCAGGTCTCGAAACTGCTTTGGAAAAAGACCCAACGTAGGCGTAATGTTGCTGAAGCGTCAATTGTGGTTGCAAAGCTGGCTATCTAATGCTATAAACATTACATGTGTACTTCTATGATACAGGCATCACATCGAGTTAACGTCAGTTGTATGCTTACGCGCCATCCACTGAAGATGGTCTACGTAGCACTAGTCAGGGCTACCATCCTCGCAAGCACAAGCGCTACGTATCAGCTTACCGCTTCTGGTGTTGGTAATATCTGTGTTGCTGTTGGCATCGTTGCGGAACTGCAAACAACTGGTTGTATAAAACATATGCCACTATTGAAGATATGTATGTGCGCACGATATTTGTGCATATCTTTAGCGTCATTTCGTAACGTTTCGTTCAATAAAAAAATTACACGACAGTCACCTTCCATCCGCACGCTTTGCATAACATTGATTCCCATGGTACGTGGGATTTGTCGAATTTTTTTCGATCACCAAACCGTTCTTTAACTAGGTGATCAGTGTCTGCTCAACATGCTTCGGAAGTTGGATAACCAGAATTTGCAGCTGCTGTCTCACCCGCAAGATAGTGCCGTAAGCAAAAAAAAAAATTGAAGGACACTTTGTACATTCCAAAGTGTGTTCGGCGAAAGCGTGTGGCCATTCCACTGACGGAAAGACGGACGGAAAGACCGACGGACGGACAGACGGACATCCGGACGGACGGACGGACGGACATCCGGACGGACGGACGGAGGGACATCCGGATGGACGGACGGACATCCGGACGGACGGACGGACGGACAGACGGACAGACGGACATCCGGACGGACGGACGGACAGACGGACATTCGGACGGACGGACATCCAAACGGACGGACGGACGGACGGACAGACATCCGGATGGACGGACGGACGGACGGACGGCCAGACGGACATCCGGACGGACGGACGGACGAACATCCAAACGGACGGACGGACATCCGGACGGACGGACGGACGGACAGACGGACATCCGGATGGACGGACGGACATCCGGACGGACGGACGGACAGACGGACATCCGGACGGACGGACGGACGGACAGACGGACATCCGGACGGACGGACGGACATCCGTATGGACGGACGGACAGACGGACATCCGGACGCACGGACGGACGGACATCCGGACGGATGGACGGACATCCAAACGGACGGACGGACGGACATCCCGACGGACGGACAGACGGACATCCGGACGGACGGACGGACATCCCGACGGACGGACAGACGGACATCCGGACGGACGGACGGACGGACATCCGGACGGACGGACGGACGGACATCCGGACGGATGGACGGACATCCGGATGGACGGACCGACATCCGGACGGACGGACGGACATCCGGACGGAGGGACATCCGGACGGACGGACAGACGGACATCCGGACGGACGGACGGACATCCGTACGGATGGACAGACGGACATCCGGACGGACGGACGGACATCCGGATGGACGGACGGACAGACGGACAGACGGACATCCGGACGGACGGACGGACAGACGGACATTCGGACGGACGGACATCCGGACGGACGGACGGACGGACAGACGGACATCCGGACGGACGGACGGACGGACATCCGGACATCCGGACGGACGGACACCGGACGGACGGACGGACACCGGACGGATGGACACCGGACGCCGGACGGACGGACACCGGACGGACGTGAGCATGAGACATTAAGGGCTTTCGCCTTAAAACTTCGCCGTCGTTGACATATCGTTGTTAAGATGAACAGTGGGCTCGAAATGCGCGGAGACAGCTGATCACTCGTGAAAGTCGCCTCTAAATTCTGGAATGTCAAGATTCGGAAGTCTTCGATCAATTCTTGGCTCAGCGTCAGGAACTGTTGGGAATGCATTCTGAGCAACGGTCGCCACCATATTGTCCACGCGTCCTAAACCGCGATTTTGTAGCCAACCTTCGCAATCATGCTGGTGGCCTGGTCATTACGATCTGACGCAGTTACATTTCAGCTTCAAGCTTATTGTCGGCGAGGTGATCTTCGAGAGGATAACTAAGTTTCGATCACTCGCTGTTACTAGTCGATATACGGTCATAAATGTTTGTCAACTTGTCCGTCCATAAATGCTTGGACGGACAAGTTGACAAGCTACGGTCATAAATGCTACGGTCATAAATGCTTGTCCGGTGTCCGTCCGTCGGTCTGTCCGTCTGTCCATCAGTCCGTCTGTCCGTCCGTCTGTCCGTCCGTTCGTCTGTCCGTCCGTCTGTCCGTCCGTCCGTCCGTCTGTCCGTCTGTCCATCTGTCCCTCCGTCTGTCTGTCCGTCCGTCCGTCCGTCCATCTGTCTGTCTGTCTGTCCGTCCGTCCGTCCGTCTGTCCGTCCATCCGTCTGTCCGTCCGTCTGTCCGTCCGTCCATCTGTCCGTCCGTCCGTCCGTCCGTCTGTCTGTCCGTCTGTCCGTCCGACCATCTCCCCGTCCGTCTGTCCGTCTGCCTCGCGTCTCGCTGCGATTCGCGGTAAAAAATTAAAAAAGAAAGCGCACACATTCGGTTTGTGTGTTATCCCACTGAGAGTGTAAAAGGTAAAAGACATGGCATAGTCAGTGGAATGGGCACACGCTTTCGCCGAACACACTTTGGAATGTACAAAGTGTCCAATTTTTTTGCTAACAGTGCAGGCAAATCTAACACTCGTGTTCCGTTTTCCATCCCTTATAAATTGGGTAACTTGTGCAAAAAAACTAATCCCGATAAGAAGATTAGTGATGTATGCGCGAAGAAGCACACTAAACCATTTTTTCCATGCAAAAAGTGCGTCATTTACAGGATTCATTTGTCCTGCGGCCGCTTTTACAATGGGCAGACCGGCCGTTGCATCAACAATAGGCTCGTCAACGTACAAGACCGGCTACTTGAAAGTAAAAGATTTGATTGAAAACAGTACGCAAAAAAAAAAAAAAAACTACCATTGCAATAAAGCTGTTTCTTTCGTTCCTTCGCTATATAAAACATTCTATCGCTTAAAAAAAAAGAAAAGATATGTTGCTGTATGGTGCTCGCTTTGCACGCGGGCTTGAACCACTGGCAAATTAACTTCATATAATGTGCTTCGCAGAAGACCTCCGCAAGATTCCGAGTATTTCTTGCGTCACTTGTGCGTCCATAAGTATATAGAGGCTTGTCGTAGCTTTTGATTTAAGCTATATATAATCAATCTTTTTTAATACAATCTTCTTCTTCTTCTTCTTCTAAAAAACTTTATTATTTATCCTGTACATGACGCGAATGCGCCAACCTGGCTATTCCCACGACGGGACAGGGAGGTCAAGCCTCCTGGCCCTATCGTGGGCGTACTGAACAGCCAGGATTTGATTGTCGTAAGTTGGTGATTTGATGAGCCGTGATGTTCGTAAGAAATAACACGAGTTGTATACGCTTGCGGAACCTAAACCGAAATGCACCGCCGAGGCTGTAACATCAGCTTTTGTGCTCCCGTGCAACGGTCCAGAAAGGAAGTGATCCGTCTCTCCGTTTAAAAGGTCTATAAATTTTTACATATTAGAGGCGCGGGAAAAAAGTGACACTTATTGAAGCGAAGCTTCTATTGACAGACCTGTGAAGCTGATAATGGTGCCGTTGGTGTTACACCAGGGCCCACTAACTCCCACTTGCGAGTGTGACCACCAGACACCTAAATCAACGATTATGGTCGCTGTAAATCTGGCGCCGCCATTGTGTGTGATAGTGTAGTTTCCTGAATGTCGTTTGCCAGCGGTCCCCTCGTCTCTTTCACGCAGGTGGTTGTAAGACTGCAGAATGAGATAAAAGGGGGGCCATCGGCAGAACAAATTACAGTTGGCCCAATCATGTCACTGAGAAGACCTAACAGGGAGGAGCAACCAAGGTGTTAAAACCTGATTCCCGGCTCCCCACGGGCGTTGTCGCAGGAGCAGCGCGACGCACTTCCGGCTCTACCGAGTTAAGTAGCACAAGTCCCAATGTAAATAACTGCTATGTAACCTTGTATATGTTGTATGTAAGGAAATGACTGATCCTCTTGCTTGGGAAGTGGCAACAACCACGACGGGGAAAGGCCGCTACAAAGACCTTCCACTGAGTTCTGCATCGAGAGCGGCTACGCCAGCCGAGAGAGCTCTGCTCTGAAGAAAAACAAGAGAGTGGGGAGAAGGTCGTAGTTCCTGTCACCTCCAGATTTCTTTTTTTTTTTTCAATTATAAAGGCAACTTGCGATGGCGCAACACCCTAAATACGTTTAGTAGTACGTAAAAACCACAATCTATAAAGCATACCTGGGACAACTACTAGCAGGAGAGCCTAATGGTGAAAAAGAAATTCACCGATTAATGAAAATGGGCTAGAGCGCTTTCTGCAGGCACTCTCAAATAGTGCCAGGAAATCTGCCACTGTCATTAAATCGCAAAGTATACAACCACAGCACGCTGCCAGTTCTAACGTATGGGGCTGGAACATGGTACATAGCAAAGCAGCTCGAGAAAAAGTGGAGGACCACGCAGCGGGCAATGGAGCATAAAATGATAAGAATAACGCTAAGACACTGGAGGACCGCAGAATGGGTCAGAGAATAAACAGGAATTGCATATATTAAATGCGAAGCATTTCTTAGCGAACTTCGGCGACATTGAGCGTATCTATCTATCTATCTATCTATCTATCTATCTATCTATCTATCTATCTATCTATCTATCTATCTATCTATCTATCTATCTATCTATCTATCTATCTATCTATCTATCTATCTGTCTATCTATCTATCTATCTATCTATCTATCTAGCCGCCTACGACTTTGTGCTCTCCCGGCCGTATCGTTAGTGGGATTTATACCAAATTTGGTATGGCATAACATGACTCTATGACGAACGTAAATGGCTGGTCATATCATGAAAATCATGACTAACTTGTCATGAAAAGTATGATTTACATGCCACGCTCATGGTGCGCTCGCGGCCGTTTCATTAGCTTGATATACACCAAACTTGGTATTGAGTGACGTGACTGTATGACGAACATAAATGACAAGTGTGAATATGAAAATAATGACATGTCACGAGCGACATGACTTGCATGCCACGCTCATGGCGTGCTCGCGGCCGTTTCGTTAGCTTGATATACACCAAATTTGGTATTGAGTGACATGACTGTATAACGAACATAAGTGGCAGGTGGTAACATGAAAATCTTGGCATGCGTGTCATCCACAACGCCATTCACATGCCACGCTCATGGTGCGCTTGCGTCCAGTTCGCTTGCTTGATATACACCAAAATTGGTATTGCACGACGTGACTGTATGACGAACATAAATGACAGGTCCTAACATGTCAAACATGACATGCAAATTATTTAAAGCAGCATTTGCTCCTTCCTGGCTGCTTCGCATTACATTGATTCCCACAGTGCGTGGGATCTGCCGGCTTTTTTGGTTGTCATCAAGCGAAAGAAATGCACCTGGGCCGGCCACGTAATGCGTAGAAGAGGCGACCGATGGACACTATGAGCAACAGAATGGTTTCGAGGGGATGAGAACCGCAGTTGGGGAAGGCAGAGTTCGATGGGGTGACGAAATTAAGAAGTTCACAGCAATACACTGGAATCAGCTCACACAGGATAGAATAAAGTGAAGATTGTTGGGAGAGGTCTTCGTCCAGCAGTTGACTAAAATAGGCTGACAATTATGATAACGATGATAAAAAAACGAGTATAGGCAACAGACTGAGCGTTTTTTTTTCTGAGACTGCGAGGACATCCCGATGGAGTATTTACAGATACCAATAAGTGTTTTAAAAAAAAATTTTGCGGGAATAAGGGCCGTCGGAAAGCACATATTAAGATCTATTCTCTGAGAGCTAGATGTGATAATTGCTCTATCTATTTAGAGCGGTTCGACGGCTATACGGACAGTTCAATAGTTGTTGTAGGTGCCGAGGCAAAACCATATCAGTTTTCAAATGACGCAACACATCTTTTTTGGTGCCAGTCGTGTTCTCAAAACATGAGACATACGTGGCCTTCGCCTCAAGATGTTTGCTGCCATTATTAGAGCCATTTATTGCTGCTAGGAGCGCATGTGGGAAAATTGTCCGATAATTAACCGCTTCTGACACAAAATTGACTTGCATGAGCGAGCCAGGAGATATTACTAATTTCCTGTGGTTCTTTTCTTCTTTAATGCATCATTTCGTCGCCATTTTCGCGTCTTCATTTTTTAAGCCTTAGTATTTTTGTAGCTATTGAAAACGGAAGTGAAAGAAAGAGTCGTAAGCAGTACTGATGTTGCGAATGGGGGAAGGGGGGGCGGAGTAAACCCCCTTCCCTAAAAACTTTCTGACACATTTTAATTCATGCATCCTTACAAAACAGCTGCCCTTACTGCTTTTCTCAGAGAGAGAAGAAACATATGAAAGGTAGGAAAGTTAACTACACTACGTCCAGTTTGCTACCCGACGCATGGGCCCGGAGGGGAGCAAGGGAGTAAAATAGGGTAAGAAAAAGGGAAGGAGAGACACGTTTCACAACACACAGTGCAGGGTTCACAGGCGGCCGCTCATTTATGTTGCATTCCTGCAAGAGGGCTTTTGTTGCGTTCTGGGCTTATTTGCTGTGCGACCAGGCTCCCGAGATGTTTGCTTCAGTAAGGGGTCGATCATCGAGTCTACTCAAGGCGCACTGGAGAGTCCGGCGATCCCATTCGAATTGGGAAAGTGGCACAAGAGATGACCAATAGTCTCCACACAGTTGCAGTTTTCGCACATGCATGGATGAATCTTCCATACCAATACGATCCAATCGTCGCCCACAGAACCATGAATTGTTACAGCTACAACTGCCATCCAAGATTTCTCGACGTGACGCTACAATGATGTGCCGGTTGTGGGTCGGTGTAGCGTTTACCGACTCATTCAGCCTCGTCAGAAATAAATTTCTGAACAATTGCGGGATAACTGAACAAGCTTCAATGTCGTGTAACTTTTCGTCGCAGTATATCAGCAAGGTGACGCTAAGTTGACAAATGATCTATGCAGAATTTCCTCAGGGAATTCCGTAAGTGAAGTGAAAGCGCACAGTTTTTCAGTAGCAAAGTGTGTGGTCGCGGCGTTCCCCGAATCTTTTCTTGCGGGTGGCACTTGTATCGTGTCTTTCGTCTTCTACCATGCGTCGGCGTCTGGAATGGCTCAACAAAAGGCCCATCCCAGTGATCATTGAAACGCATG
>JALIZH010013415.1:0-40000 GCA_030522465.1 Rhipicephalus appendiculatus | reverse complement strand
CTAGACTGGTCTTTCACTGCCTCCACCAGCATCGGAAGCGTTACAAGCTTTCTGCACTTCGCCTACTTTTACACGGCCTCCGTGATCAGTCCACCTTTAACCAAGCAACAATGTCATGTGATGACGTCATCATGTCACGTTACGCATTACGATGCCGCAAACTTTTGCAATATGTGACGTAACAATGACGTATTATGGTGACGTCATCACATGGCGGATTTTTTGCATTACTCGTGTTTTACAGCGAAAGCTGTTATGGGATCACAACAAGGGTCGTTTTTGCACCGTAGTTGTCCGCCGCCGCCGCCGCCGCCGCCGGTGTCCGTAACCAATATCGCACGAAATAAGAAAAAAACTAAATAAATAAAAAATCACCTATGACACATTGGGAATCGAACCTGGGTCCTCTGCGTGGCAACCCAGCACTCTACCACTGAGCTACGCCAGTGCTTGAAACTGCGGTGCAAACTGATCCTATGCAGGCTTTATGTCGGGTAAGAAATCGCGTTAACGTGTGTTGTAAAGCGTTTTAGAACAGTAAAGTAACAACCAGGCGTCACACAATACGAATTGCGTAACGAGTGGGTCGTTCAATGCTCCAACCCATTACAAAATGGCATAATTCTTCATCGTCGTCAGCCACAGAAGCAACAAAGTGCACATAATGCGTTACAAGTGTGTAGCGGGTACCGCGCTTTTCCGAAGAATGAAGAATATTGGTATAGTAGACGCTTCCCCACTACACAAAAATTATGATAATTTATGGCGTAGTGGGTACCATGTAAGGGCGCTTGTAGTAGTTGCCCCAAGAGTGTTTAAAAAAGGTTCTAGAAAGGCCGCCCTTCCAGCTTTCGCTGTGACTGTGCTGCGCATTCCGCGCAGGCCTGGCGGTTTTTGCCATTGATGGCGGCGGTCAGTTTTCGTGTTTTGATGAGGCATCTAAGACTTGCGCCATAAAAGACACACGGTTCATTATGCCCTCACCCCAGAGGACTGAAAGGCGAAAGCCATCTTTCTTGTTTTTCTTCTTCTTGTTTTAGTCGATTGCACCCCCCCCCCCCCCCCCGTTTCGATAGCTCTGTGCACCTCTTTGTTGCATTGTGTCGTTGAACTTTGAAGACAATTAAAATAAACACCGACCACATATAAAAGCAAACATCAAAGTAAGGCGTTTGATCCGTCGCACTTGCTCACAAATGAAAAACTTTCATTTGGGAGCAATGTTCTTCATTTGCGAGTTTTTATATGCGCGCCGTAACATCTTGCTTTTGTGTTGCTTTAATTCGTGTTTGATGTTTATCTGAATTGTCCTCATGCCTTTTCCCGACCAGACGGCTTTCTGTTTGTCTCTCGGCGTCATTAGTTGAAGTTTGTTGGGGTTTATTGCGACATCACAAGAAGACAAGTGACATAAGTCATTTCTGCCGCTCAAGCGAAATAGGAAAAAGAAAACATATCGACACGGAAAGAAAGCAAAGGCACAGTATGAACGCTTTTGTGCGCCTAATCTGGTTCCGCAGGATCTCCAGGATCGGCCAACCTTCCACCAGTCGACGATGTTACCTGATGACACCATCAAGTGAATCCACGTTATGTGACGTCAAATCGACGTCATAAGCCACTGACGTATCGTTTTTTTCCTCTTTGCAAAAAAAGAAAAACAAAGAAAAAAACGCAAATTATGAAGGAAAATGGCGGAGCACTGGCGCAGTGCTATCGCGCTGCTTTCAAGTGTGCAATCGGAGAGCCATGTCACCTGCAGGGTTTTATGGCCACGTTGTCGCTTCCGCGGGTCTGCGCATCGCAGTATGCATTCCCGCCGTTATTCAACAAGAGCTGGAGGCCCAAATGTCGGCCACCATCAAAATACTCTCCCGTCTCCCCGTGGCCCCAATCACGCTGCAAGCAATTAACCTTGTTCACCGATTGTATGCTTGAGAACAGCGCGCAGTGCGCATGACGTGGCTTTCTTCATATTTCACGGGCTCTTGTGCGCATCGCGGAAAAAGGACTACGAGAGGTGTGTACAGTGAACACTTGGTGGTTTCTAAAGGTACTCTATAACTCTGCGATCGTACTGTGAGTATTCAGCCAATAGTTTTTAAAAAGCTAGGTAATGAAGCATAATTAATGAGATAGTTTAGGCTACAATTAAAAAGAAAACTAGCCTGCCTAACTGTAGGCTACTGTGGATAGTATTCGTTCGGTATAATTCAATTCCGATGCGTTTTGCGTTTTTCAGAGTTTTGGTGCAAGTTACGCGGGTCAATCTAAATGAGCCTGGGGAATCGTTGTCGAGTGTCACGTGACAGAAACCGCTCACCGTCCTTGTTCATGCTGGCTTCGAAGCAGCGCCTTAGCCTGCAGGCCCGACACTGGTTTCGGTGGGTCTTGTCGATGGGGCACTTTCCCTTCAGCTCGCCCTGGGCCTTGCACGTGTACACCCGATTGCGGTGGATGCTGCGCTTGAAGAAGCCCGAGCAACCTGCGTGAGCAGTCGCATGAATCGCTCACGCTCTGCGCAAGGGGTCTCAACATACAGCTCGCGGGCCGCATGCGAACCGTGGGCCTCTCGCCATAGCGGCCCGGCCAGCATATATTTTACTTCGTCTTATAATTGTTATTAAAGACGATAGTCTTTCTTGGGATACTTAAACGGAGAAATTTTGGTCTGTCGGTCTGTTTGTCTGTTTGTCGGCACGTCACACGATTCAGCCACCCGACCAAAGTTGAACCACTTTCTCAGCGCCCAGCCATCTTGCACAAGTATTTTTGTTCATACTTGTTAACATTGTCGATCAAAAAGCAAATGTTACGCATGTCTGAGGAGCAACGTCAATACATAAGTAGTCTCTGGTATGTTTCTTTATAAGAAAATACATAGATACGTAATTATGAAGACCCCAGCGTTTCTTAGGCTGCGCTCAAAAAGCGACGCCTGCACGAAAAAGCGCTCGGCCGACGATATGTTCCTGCTGGGTTCTGCACAAGGTGATGTTTCTCGACAGCACTGCCAGATGGCGTCCATGTCTCACGCAGCGCCTCGGCGCCTCCTCTATTTTATCAAGGCCAGCCAGGTGCGGCCGATTCAACATAGAGAAAGCGCTGTCTGAGGCAAGGCAAAACAGTGTAGTACGGCCGGCAGAAGACTATCGTCTTTCGACGACATTTGCAGCGAAGCACGCAGATACGCGGCCAATTTTTTTTCCTGATAAGCGTGTTATTGAGCTACACAGACGCGTCCGATCTCAAGCATCTTCATCGTAAAGCAGACCATGCGGCTACCATGTGTTGAAACATAACCTTGGAACAAAAACGCTACTATATTTTAGAATAGGCGTCCAGATCATCTGGATGCCGATTGACTGAAGTTCATTCGTTCTGGAAATCAATATCGATATGTTCTTCGAGACTTGACGGCAAATCCCTAGCATAAATGAGCCACATATGAGATATATGAAATGCCTTTCATATGGCGATGTTAGCTGACATTCCGTACAACTCCTCCCTACCCTCCCTTCTTCTTCACTTCAACCTCCCTCCTTCACTGCTCCTACTCTTGCGGGAGACAATTTCGTGAGTGCCGCCCGATAGTTGAGGTGAGTGTGGGGCCTCTGCTCTACGCTATGCTTCAAATGTCAGTAACAGAAATGGAAGCGAATAGGGGCCTGCGGAGATGTAAAGCATACACAGTTGTTCCCGCCAAGTATAATACTCATGAGATTATAGGCCGGCAAATCAAGCAGATTTAAGATGTAGGAATTTCAACACAACGATAAGTCGATATGGCACCATCAAAAAGGCGCGAAAAGAAAAGTAGTGGCTGTTGAGTTTGCTTACTGTAAAACTTGTGGTGGTCTCGAAACACTTTTGTAACGTGTCATACGTGGACCACGTAGTTAGACACATGCGCTAATACCATCTAGGGCAGGCACATTAATACACTTCTGACAGTGCGCCAGGACTATGTGGGCCTGCTGCGCGCGCTCTTGTGATGCGCACACTGCCTCGTATAGACCTATTCCATGTTTGTAAACAGGGGTAGGCGCCGTCGACATACTGAGGAAGCTTGTACTGATGTCGCCGTGCGTAGGCTCCGCCCAGCCGAAAGCTCGTCGCCGCCCTCTAAGCACAGTGCGTCGGGGAGCCTCCCAGGTGAACGCGCGGGAGGCTCCACGACGCGCTGTGCTCAGAGGCAGCTTTGCAGCTGCTGTGCCAGTTCTCACGTGATCATAGAGGGCGGTGGCTAGCTTTGGGCTGGCCGGAGCCTACATCCATGGCGTAGCTAAAAGCGCCTGAGTATGTTGACGGCGCCTACTTCTGTTTACAGACATAGAATAGGTCTATAAATTAGCCGGGACAGTGCGAATGGCAAGAAAAACGATATGCCTGGCGGGCGCGGCCCCGCCCCGTCTGTCCTATATACACTTGTCCACATGTAATAGGAATCTTGTAAACAACCGCGCATGCGCAGTTGACAGACCTCTGTTCATGTTTTAACATGTGTGTTGGCTGGCAGTTGCCGCTTTGTCTTTGGGCCCTCCTTTCTATACCTGAACAAATTGCATTCAACTTGTCCAGAAAACAATCAGATACAATCCCTGGACTTAAGCCTTGTATGTCAAGAGGTACAAGTGTGCTGGACGTACCACCCCAGGACAAAAAAGCCGCTTCTAAACTACCAATCGGCACATTCCAAGTTAGTGAAGAATGGCATCGTCAAGTCATGTATCAAGGCGTCTCTGACAAAGCCTTGTGTGCACACATTGAAAAAGAGTGTTTCCGAACAGGTCAAGATTTTCGATGAAGCCGGCTGCCCTACGTCAGTAGTGCGCATGGAAGCTCAGAAGCTACTAAAGTGGTCAAAGCAACAAGAGAAAGATGACAAGAAAAAGAAAGGTCAGGACGAAACGTACAAGACTACCGCTTCCCTCCCATATGTTCATGCATGCCCTGTCGCACAGGCTAAAGAAACTAGGAAACAGGTATATGGAACGAAGGGGGGTTTTTTCGGCTCAACACAAGTTCAGTGCAATTTGTTCAAGTATAGAAAGGAGGGCCCAAAGACAAAGCGGCAACTGCCAGTCAACATGACGGTAAAACATGAACAGAGGTTTGTCAACTGCGCATGCGCGGTTGTTTACAAGATTCATGTTTCATGGGGACAAGTGTATATAGGACGGACGGGGCGGTGCCTTCAAAAAAGATTAAGCGAGCACAAATATAATCGAAAAGGAAGTGCTGCATGCTCCCTTTTAGCGGCGCACGGCAAAAATTGTGAAGACAGGGCTTGTCATCCCCTGTTCGACCAAGTCCCCGTTATATACAAACACATACCCTATCGAGAGAAACAATGGAAGCTTTCTACATAAAAAAGAACACAGACAAGTGCATCAGCCGGCCGTCTACCACCCTCCCTCACAGCGAAATAGCACTTCTAAACTTCCAATGAACTGCAAAGGAACTTACACGTGGGAACCAGTTCTAATCTTTTAAATGTATGAATTTTTGCATCAAGTGTGTCGCGGTTAACTGTGCGCAGGAGCGCAGGTTCGGCCTTCCCTTTATGAACCCATTTCTTGCATTAAAAAAAATCAGTTAATATTGAGCGCTGTGTCCTGTCGTATGCTAGCCTTAGTAAGTTTTGTCGTTCTTTTCGCGCTGTAACATAACGAAAAGATTAAACTGAAAATAATATGCGCATTCTGAAAAACTGCTCTTCTTTATCGTTGTTCTTGTGGTAATATCATTTTTCAGCGCATATCCAAAGATACTAGTAAAAAACTATTTTTCGCCAATTGCCAGTTTTCACACTCATATAATACTCATACGATAAAATTGCAAGCCCGAAATGTTTGCGTTCTTCGATTGCCATACATTTGCGGGCACTTATAACCGATTGTGGCTGGAGAGTTTATTTTTCGTATAATTTTTACTCAGCCAGACATATCTGTGTCAAATATGCTTACATTTAAAACTTCTAACCGATTATTAGTGGCGATGTAACTGTATTACAAGGCTTGAGTGATCATTCTGTCGTAACTTGCGAGCTCAAACTGTCACGGCCTAAATACAAAAATAAACTTAAAACCATCCGGGACTTCAAACGCGCCAATTTTGATGGAATAAACAGTGAACTGTCCAATTTTGTCGACACGATTCTGGTAAATTTTGACAGTCGTGGCGTTCAAGGCAACTGGGATTTATTTGTAGACAAGGCTAAAGCCTTACTTGATAGATATGTACCAGTTCGCTCCATAACCTCAAACAAATCGGCACCATGGTATACTAATCACATAAAACGCCTGTCAAATAAAAAGAAACGTCTCTACAGATCAGCGAAACATTGTCCTTGTGCTAATCATTGGAACGCGCATAAACTAGTTTCAGATGAATATATAGACGTACTTCGCAGAGCAAAAGAAAACTTTTTTAAAAACACCCTGCCTTCCATGCTTCAAACTGATACTAGAAAATTCTGGCGCGTCATCAATCCAAGAGACGACAACGCTATAGGCCTCATAGATGACGCAGGAAACGTTATACCTTCTGATCAGTGCGCATCTGTCCTTAACGATGTTTTTGTTTCCAATTTTTCATCATCCACATGTGTTTTACCCCCAATCATGCAGTGTCATAATCCCTCGTCAATGCATCCGATACTAATGGACCCGAGTGGAGTTGAGTGCCTAATCAATAAATTAAAGCTTTCTTCTCCCCCAGGCTGCGACACAATTAGCCCGAAGTTTCTGAAAAGCACGAGTGTTTGCAGTTCTATCATCTTGTCCAAAATCTTTCAACAATCACTTAACATGGGTTCTATTAAAGCGGAATGGAAGATAGGGAAGGTGATCCCACTTCATAAATCAGGTAACAAGCACTCTCCATTTAATTACCGACCCATTTCTCTTACCAGCATTCCATGTAAACTTCTCGAGCATATATTGTTTTCAAATCTTGCCAAGTATCTCGAATCTAACTCCTTTTTCACGCACTCTCAGCATGGCTTTCGCAAATCTTATTCATGCGAAACACAACTAACATCATTTACACACCATTTGCATGCCATTCTTGATCGTTCTTCTTTTGCAGACTGCATATTTCTGGATTTCTCTAAAGCATTCGATAAAGTCTCTCATAATCTACTAATGTACAAATTACGCCAGCTTAACATAGATCCCCAACTTCTCACATGGCTTGAATCCTTCTTATCCAGTCGTTCTCAGTATGTTTCTGCTAACAACTTTGACTCACCCTCCAGTCAAGTTTGCTCGGGCGTTCCGCAAGGCTCTGTTCTGGGGCCACTTTTATTTCTAATTTATATTAATGACTTACCCTCCTGTGTTTCATCCAATATTCATCTTTTCGCTGACGACTGCGCAATATTTAGAGAAATAACTTGTAACAATGATGCAGCCATCCTCCAATCTGACCTTAACGCCATCAGTGCGTGGTGTAACACGTGGCAGATGGAACTAAACATAACCAAATGCAAAGCAATGCGCGTTACCAGGCGTACTAACACTCCACCGGCCTATCATATCGCTAACACCCCTCTAGATTGTGTTTCATGTTATAAATATCTTGGTGTACACATTTCATCTGACCTTTCCTGGAACACACACATTGCATACCTAACAAGCAAAGCTAACAAATCCCTGGGCTATCTACGACGAAATTTTTCACGTACACCACAATCCCTCAAACTAATTCTATATAAAACTCTTATAAGGCCTAAACTAGAATACGCAGCCTCAGTCTGGGACCCCAGCCAGCATAAATTAATCGATTTAATAGAAAAGGTTCAGAACAATTCTGCACGTTTCATTTTATCTAACTATAATAGGACCGCTAGCATCAGTTTAATGAAGACTCATCTAGAATTACCATCTTTAGCCTCAAGACGTAAACACGCACGTCTCTCTCTTTTTCATAGGATATATCATCATCCTCTTTTACGACTAGAACTCCTTTCGGCACCACATTACATTTCATCTCGCATCGATCACCAACACAAGGTCGGCATTCCATCTTGTAGATCCTCTTCTTTCCTTCACTCATTTTTACCGCACACGAGTGATGAGTGGAATCACCTTCCTGCAAGTGTTGTCGCCATCAAGGATACTAACCAATTTAAAGAAACTGTACGCAATATCTCTATCTAAATTTTTGTTCTTTTTTCTTTGTTTTTGTTTTTTTTTCTTTGTTTTTAACTGAACACCATCATTATTGATTATATCAAGTGCCTATTTTCATTGATTACACCAAAATTTTGCTCATTAGTTATTATTTAACGTTTCATGTATTATGTTTTATTTTTGTGCCGCTAGCATTTGTGTAACTACTTGTAAACTTCTCGGAATTTATTTTAGGAATTATTGTGATTTTTTTTTACTTTTTGCTTTTATTGTGTATTTTCTCGTACCTGCTTGAGTTATTGCTGATTTTCTGTGTTTTTCCCCACTCCCCTCTGTAATGCCATTGGCCCTGAGGGTATCCTAAATAAATAAATAAATAAACGTTGCCTTTAAGATATAAAATTAGATGTTTAAGTAAGCGTGAATGCTCATCCGAGTTGGCAGCATGCGCCTCGCGACAGTGCCCTTAGCACGACGTGGAGAGATATCCATTTGCGCCGTTGAGCGATCGATTAAAGCGAGTACGGTTGCTACACAGACAAGTTCGCAGGGCGCACACAATACCATGACTGGCGTACGACAGGGGCTATTGTCCCTCGGGATTCAAATCGGACTTCTTCTACCATGTATGGTTACGAAGGCGTACAAGATATAAAAAAAAATTGGCAAAGCAATTAAATGGCATATCGTGCATGCATCAGTGAAGTGTGTATAGTACATAGTTGCAATGCTTACCGTCGCAGCTGTATATTCCGTAGTGTTTCCCTGAACTCCTGTCGCCGCAGACTCTACAAGGAATGTCCAGGAGGCGATCCCCTGTGGTGCCAGCCATGGTAAAAGAAAAGTAAAATTAGGGCAGGTATCAGTGCGGTCGCTGAGAACTGCTGCGTACATCAATGAATTGCTTTCAATCAATTCCACTGTTTTCCGGGATTGTATTGCACGAAACCGCAAAGTTTTTGAAAAGATTGCCCGGAATTCTTTATTACATTCAGCGCCTGCGCTATACTTTATGTTCTCCTGCTATATATATTACGACATGTGTTCCTGTATTATTATGCACCCGAGCCCTTTTTATTTATCGTGACGACTTTTCCTCTAACGCCCTAGTTACACGGGCACGCTAACCTAAGCTGCGACGAATATGTGTTCAATGAGTCAACAGTACAGCCACCGCCAACTGCAGTTGACATCTGTTACACTGGAAATGCTTTCCTTAGTGCTCGTCTGGGAGACTGGTGACGTGACAATTAGTTTCGCGAAAGAAAATATAAATATTTAGCGGGTTTTCATAAGGATATGGCAAATAAAATGTGTTTTCAATATTAATCCGTTCTGCTGGCTTCTGCAGTCGCCGAACGTATATTGCTTCAAGTGTTTTCATATTATCTAGCATAAGTGAAGCCTGATCTCGCGACCATGCGTGAAGTAACCTTGCGGTCGGTGTGAAAGACAAGACAATCCTTTGTTTGATGCGTTTGGTATTGCCGTATTTGGTATTGAGACGTGTGTGGTTCGTTTTGTCGGACTGTTACCAGCATTCTTATTGTTGAGACATACCTGTTTTCGAGCTTTCGGAAAGGCGTTTTGGCCACAACTGGAGCCACGCTACCTTCGACCACCAACGTGGGCGCCGCAATTTTGCTAGTTTCCTTAACTGGGGTGGTCGACCGTGGTTTAGAGTAACTGTACGGTTACTGGTATAACTGCAGTTACGCTTTCAGTCAAACTGGATGTAACAACAGTTTGCGAGAACTAGGTTCTTCGTAACTGATGTTAGCGTGCTCGTGTAGCTACGGTAAAAGGGGCCCATATCAATAAAGAAAGCAAGAGCGAATATAAATGAAATAAATTATTTACGTGAATAAATAAAAGAACAACTTGGAGGACGCTTGAGCTTCGCCTTCAAGAATTGAATGAGATAGCGTAATCGGGCCCCGTGCACATTGCCTTCAACCATGCCGCAAGGAAAGGAACGTTTGTGCGCGTAACACTGGCCGTTTAAAGCTATCCGAGAATGTCTACTGGATGCAATGTTGCTAAGTGCCCACTACGCCACAGTTCTTCCTTTTACTAATCGGCGAAGTGCCCACTACTCGCCCGTAAGGCGCCACGTGCACTTGCGCTGCTGCACTTTTTGTAATGGGTTGGCAGCTGAAAACCACCCATTCGGTGCGCAATTCGCTTGTTTTGGCGCGTGGTGCGATTCTAGGATTCTTCTACGCAATATTACATGCGCTAAGAAGACTCCTTCCACTACATGATATTCATACAGTGTTCTTTTTTTCGGGAGTAGTTTCAACCAATGGCGTGGCCCTGTGGTAGAACACCTACTTTCCACCAGTGTTGCGGAATGGGCGCCTCCATTCCATTCCACTTCCATTCCAGGGGATTAGAACTTTCCGCAATTCCATTCCTTTCAATTCCTCGGAATGCAAAAACTTAGCCCATTCCCACTC
Organism: Rhipicephalus appendiculatus; assembly: GCA_030522465.1. NCBI lineage: Eukaryota > Metazoa > Arthropoda > Arachnida > Ixodida > Ixodidae > Rhipicephalus > Rhipicephalus appendiculatus. The sequence goes on along the minus strand of JALIZH010013415.1, from coordinate 29,403 downwards.
CCGGAATGGCCGGGCAGTTCAATTCCATTCCTGTAATTCCTCAATGTAGGAAAGGCATCTTGATAGTTTTATCGAGTTAAGACTGACCACCCCATAAAGCTGATGCCATCAGATGCATTAAGAACGGCAAAAGTACGCAAAACATGTTACCAAGGTCGAGGGATAGTAGGTTGGTGACATATCTCGGACAGGACAACCACCCTATTAATTCCCATAGGGGCAGTTCTCCCGCTACCTATAGTATTTGCATGGTCAGCATGTTTGAACGAATGGCGATGTTTTAATATTCTTTAAGCTTAAACGTGTTAATGCTAAAATGACGACATAGCGTATATTTATGCTGACAAAAGTAGTGTTCAAGAAGACTCAGCAGTTTTGCCACGCGTCTGGAGCGATCGCGAATATGGAGAAAACTAAGATTTGGTTAATGTGGAATGATACCCTCTAGATCTGCCGGTATTAGTTGGAACAGTGCGCCGCTCGGGCCACTTGTGCCTTTCATTCGAATACGGAATACTGGGCCGCACTGATCGTCAGCACTCACGCTTCTCAAGCGCGCCTCGCAAGCATGGATGGGGTGAGGAGAACTTTCTGTGTTTGCCTGTGCGCAGGTATGCAATGTCAGCTATACAACTTAGAGAAGCGCTTTTTCGAATATGCGTCCCAGTCGCGACAGAAGGAAAAACAAAAAAAGTGAAGGGTGGTGAGACAGCAGGCTGCTGGGGTGCCGCCGAGGGAAAAAAGAAATCACAATGCGCGAGGGTGGAGGCGGGGTGGGGGGGGGGGGGGGGGCAGGGTTGCCAGATTCTCGAAGAGAAAAAGAGCCGCAAAATTAAGCAAAGTAGCCAGAACAGTAGCCAACTGGCAGCCCTTATTTTATTTTGGAGCCAGAAAAGTAGCCAAACATGATTTCAGTTTAGCTGATTTATCACCATGTTCTGACACCTCAATATATATTAACTATACGTCACAGCAATGTTTATCAGATCGCAATAGACTAAAAAAAGACCAGGTGACTTCCTGGAGGAGGTATTAAGACTAGAAAATTGGCAATTAATGCTGCTGCGACAGTCAAGTGTACATATTCGAGTTCGCTTTTCCCAGCATGCCCCGCGGCACTAAATGTAGAGCTCGTAACCCCTTTCAGACGTAGTCCAAATCTGATCCTGATGATCGCAAGGAGAAGTTGGTGCGACATTCTATTCCTTAAGTCGCTTTTTAAGAGAGCCACAGCAGAAAACACTCGCTCTGCTTCAAGGAGTTTCATTGCGCCGTCAGCAATGTCTTGTAGAGGATTAGCACCTCATTAATATTTCGTCTACGTTAACAGATCACGCAAACAACTTAGACGCGTGCACGTAAGAAACGCATGCAGTGCATCGCGCGGGCACACAGTAATAAAAAACGAGCCTGTCATTTTCAAATAAATAAAATGGAACAGTCGACGTAATAAAAGTCATGGCTGACTAGTGCAGCAGCGTCGACAGTGCGAATAGCAAACCAGAATGAAAAACGCCCGCAAAAACAGAGAGATGCCTGCGAATTGCGTGAGGCTTCTACGACCCGCGCGCATCCACTTTTCGCCAACGTTCGTCGTTGGTGGCGCCACCAGTACAGCTCAAAGCAGTAGGGCAAGAGGCGGATAGCGGCTAGAAAGCATGAACGAGTCCCCCGCCAGCTACTTTACAGGGCTGCCTAACCTAGAGGAGTTCCATTAACCCTTTCAGCCCGGAATTTTTTTTAACGGATAGAGAATTTTTTTCTTGTTGATTTGGCTTGACTACCACCTATAGAGCACAAAAATAATGCAATCTGAGCGCAGCATCACCATAGAAGAAAAATGGCGCCATGTCCGATATATACACCAGGACTTAGTGATTGTAAAGTGAAATATGGTAAGCTTAAATACTTCAAATTTTGTACCCTTTTAACGCATGTAATTGTTGTGTAGCTAAACATGTAGCAATGATATATTCATTAGAGCGTCTGAAATGTAAAAAAGCAAGTTTTTGCGTTCATGATACACAGCTCCTCATTGCACTTGAAAGGTCGTTGTCTAATTATTGGACGCTTTGGAAGATTTAACATGGCAAAAATTGCTGAATCCCGCTTTGCTGCGTCAAAATAACCTCTGCCCATGTAGAGTAGAGTAGAGTAGAGTAGATCCTTTAGACCGTGGCACACACCCACTCTGGGGGGATTGGCCAAGAACCGGGTAGTTTAGCAAGAAATTCTTAAATATTAGGTTAGATGTCGATTTAAAGATGAAAGGCGAATTAATTAATCAAAAATTGCAAATATTAATAATATATGAATAAAAATACTGAAATAAATGTTGATGCGAGCAGTTTGATTAAAAACAAGGAGTTTAGAAAATAAGGAAGGCGGATAAATTTATTCTACGATCTAAACCTCTTCGATTCTTTAATAAACTTCTCCAAGGCATTGGCAACCTTCCCGTCACTGTGGCCAAGGGACAAAGCCCCGAAAGAAAGAACATTTGGTACATTTAGATCAATTCTAAGGATTCGGAAAACAGCACCTAAAGTACTTTTGCGCAATGTAGAATACCTATTACAGGAGATGAGGTAATGTTGTGTTGTCTCATGTACTCCGCAGAAAGAACAGTTAGGGGAAGCTGCCAGACCAGCTCTGTGTAAATAAAAATTTAGATAAGGAGTCTGACAGCGTAGTCTAGTGATTGCGACTTCAAGTTCTCGTGTTTGACACATTTTACTGTTCCAATGGTGACTGAGGTGTTGACATTTTAATGTGGCTGTTAATGCCGGTGCAGAAAACTCGTCCAACATCATTTTTCTCCTTATTCTAGCGCCTATAATGAATCGCGAAGCCGGTAATAAATGAATAACCGGACCATTCAGAGATGACTTTGCTAGCGCATCCGCCATTTCATTCAGAAACAAGCCCTTATGTCCTGGGAGCCACACCAACTTAATCAAGTTTATATGCGGGGGGAATTAATGATTTGAATGCACTTAGCACATGTGAGTCCTCATTTGAAGTGAGGGAAGAACACACCGATAAAGAATCTGTCAAAATTACTGCGAAACTTGTTGATGCTGTTATTTTGCGGAGCGCTAGAATAATCGCTAAAAGTTCTGCCACAAAAATAGGAACAAAATCAGGGAGGCGAAGAGAAAATGACCAATCTAGGGCAGGAGAGAAAATACCAATTCCACATTTTTCGTCACATTGGGAAGCATCAGTTGCTATGACTGTTTGTATTGGGGAATGTACCAGGTAGTCACTTAAAATGGAGTTTAAAAACTGGTACGACATTAGTTTAGCATTTTTTGGAAAGATATCATCAAATTGTATGGTAATAGAATTGCTGTTATTACTGATTGGGGTAATGTCTCTAATTTGAACGTTCAACTTGTCAAGAAGGCACTGTATAACCAGAATTTGAGGTGTACGGAATCTCGGCCAGTATGCTCCAAAAAACAAGTCCGGGTAAGCTGACCGAACTTCGCATCATCGTCGTCATCTTCTAGCTCCCGAACGTTCCTTTCATGTTGTGCCGAAAACGTATTCAGACCTATACGTACAATCTCGCTGTTGGAAACCACTTACATATTAGCTAAGAAGTCACGGCTGGGTTCTCGAGTCGAATAACGAGAAATCGAAACCTTACACAAGCACTACGGCTCTGGATCAACATGCAAGAATACAGGGCTCTGATAACCACTGAGCCCTGATGTGCTATATTCAGAACATGAAGATTGTGCATTACTGCGGGCGACGCGTAAATGTTAGGTAAGAGTCACTTTGTAAATAAGCAGGTCAACATGTTAGAAACACCATGAAAAAATATTGTAGCTACCGATACAATAGTTAATCACTGAAATATCATCAAACATATGCCTACGGTGATTGTTGTCTTTTTCGCCTTCCGCCATCTTGCTTTCCAGTTCGCGGAATTTTGAGAAAAACGACGATGAAAAAACTACTACCGATGTTTGCGCAGGTGTTTTCACAATACCTCAGACACTTTTTTGAATTTCCAAGTTATTTAGGTCACAATTTGTAGCAATATTTGTTCGTGTCCTTTCTATAGGACACCAGGGCCGAAAGGGTTAATAATGCGAAAAGCATGGCGGCCGTGATGCGTTTCGGGCGCACGCAATTGCTTTCGGCACACAAAAGCCATTACATCGGGGGAGGCGCAGCCGGCAGTGCGAATGAACATTTATTTTTTGATAGTTGCGCTAGGTTTTAGCGTATATTAACTGTTGATGCCAGTGCCAGAATACTAGCCAAAAAGTAGCCAAGTAGCCAACGTAACTTTTTTGTCGCCGACGTCTTTTAAAAGTAGACAATTTGGCGTAAAGTAGCCAAATCTGGCAACCCTGGGGGGGGGGGGGGGTATGCTGCCGCTGTATTTCCGCATGACGCATACCAACGGCATAGAACCGCGGTTACGCGAAGACTAGAGACAAACTTTGGAGCAACACAGCCTACATAAGGACAGAATTGCAGTAGGCGCGTTGCTTATAAATGTACCGTGCTTGTAATCAGCCAAGCTGCTTTAAAAATACAGCTTTTTTGTTAAATTCGAGGCTTTGACTTACTAATGTCTGAAGTTTGAAAAACAGCGCGTCAACGAAAAAGGCGCTCTATTTTCGCAAAAAGACGTAATCCCATTCCCATTCCATTCCGTGCAAAAGGCGCTTAATTCCATTCCAATTCCATTCCTCCAAATGTTGTCCCCATTCCATTCCTGGGTCCTAAAAATATGGAATGAATCCGGAGTCATTCCAATTCCAGAGTGGGAACTCTGCAACACTGCTTGCCACACAGACGGCCTGGGTTCTACTCTCACTTCGAACCGAAAATTTTTATTAATTTATTTACAGCTTTCACAATTTTTTGGTCACGGAAAATATGACGATTTTTCGCGCACAACCAAGACGCCAACACCGACAGCAACACTGGAATTTCTGCGAAACGAGCTTTTTAACGCTATCGGGTTAAAATATTCGTAATACTGCGATTTCATTCACATTACTGCGATTTCATTCAAGGGGAAATCGAACAATGTAAATTATTATTACGCAATTACAACGTCATAGAGGAGTTATGTGCTTTTGCAAGCTCTCAAGATGCGTTTTTCAGGAGGACGGACATTGTGAAACCCTTTATTAAATAAATGCAGCGGCCTTGCCTAGAAAGGGACATTATTATGTAGCCGCTACTATTAGGTGTTATCATTACGTGCTCTATTCAACCGAGAGCCTGTTCAGATTAGAGAACCGGAGCGTGGGGATGGCAAGGAAGACGATGACTGCAGAAGACAAAGTGGATAGGTGATGTTACTTCGTTCCTTGGAGAGAGCAACGGGAAGGCTGCCCATGCCCTGCAGGAGTGTCTTCGAGGTTCAAAAAGATTTAGGCTATAGAATCAATCTTTACTCCTTGTTTTCCTTTCTTCTAAATTTCTTTATCTTTTGTAGCAAGTTCCTGATTGCACAATTTATAATCGTTTTTTTTCCCTATTTAAACAATCCTGATATTCTTGTAACTTGGTTCAATTTCGCCTTCTTTCTCGTTTCTTGACCTACAAAAAAAAATATTATATTTTAAGGATTCCTTTCTAAAACTACCAGGTTCTTGGCCCCGGTGGGTGGCCGCCACATATTCAGTGTCTACTGTACTATACTCTGTTTAGGCGCATGCAGACACAGGGCAGGGTCAGTGTGACGTATGTCAGGCGCAAAAAAAAGGGATGAGAGAGGGAGCTGTTTCGGAAAATTTGGGGAAAATATAGTTGGCCATAATAAGCAGTTCAAAGGCAACTGTGGCAAGTTGTGGTAGTTATCAATTTCATATACTCTTTATTAATAAAATGTAACTTAACGCTGATATCTTATGATTACTACTGCTAGTAAGCTGCAATTTCCACCACCACAAAAAAGGATTCAATTTCTTTCCATAACTTTGTGGGCATAGCGAGCTTAATTCTTGTTGCATTAACATGGGCGCTCCGTGAAGTTTCGCCCTTTGATTGTCATCTCATCCCAACCCGCGAAGCTTCTATTTTGTTATGTCTGGTCTGGAGCGTGGTTCTTGTCCACTCAGTTTGTGAGACTTCAATCTCACATATCCAAATAGAACGCTTAAGTATCTTTATGCGCTTGCACAAGGCCACTCTGCCATGAAGCGCGTGTTGTATGCCGTTGCTTTCTGGGTCACCGTTTCCTGTCAACGCTCACTTTCCGGATCCACCAGAACAGCTACCAATAAATATCGCAGACATTCTGGCACCCACCCCACCTCCTAATACCACGTTCGAGTGGTGACGTGGAGCGAGGGAAAGCCACGCCCCCCATTGACTTCCCGCCCTCGGCACCGGCCAGCGGGACGTCGTTGCAGCGAAGGGCGGCGCGTCGGGAAGTCAGCAAGTGAGCGCCGGACACTCCCGTCAACGAGGGTGGGTACAAGCCAGCGTCCACGGCCAACCAACCACTGCGTGCCTGTCCTCCTTTCCCTACACTCCCTTCGCGTCCCTCCCACTGTGGGGGAATCGGCAGTACGACGCCGTGCAGTGTGCTCGCTTTGACCTCGAAGCAGTGTCAATAAGAAGCAGCTGGTTGGCGTGGTTGTTACAGTGTTTCTCCTCCTCCTCATCATCATCATTTATTGACCCCTAAGGACGCTAAATAGGGCATTACATTAGGGGGGTAGGGGTCATAGAGCGTGAATGGCGCATAATTTAGCAATTGCTTACAACAAAACCCACCAGCCTGACAGAAAACACACAAGAGAAAGTAATATTTCACGGCGAATGTTCGCTGAGAAGAAGAGGCGTAGAACACAATGGAGGGAGCTAAAATAAAAATGTGTGTTATGTGTCCCTGCCGGTGGCATTTTATCTTTTCGTTAACTTTTCTTTCTTCACATTTACATTACAATTACTTCTAATAACACCCCTATACTTTCCTTGGTGTGTTATTTTACCAAAGTGCAGGCTTGAGGAACGCTATCGTCACGTTAGATTTCTATTTATGCTGCGGGACAAACAATACAGCAACTATTGCTTTTTTAGAGTAGGGTCATTACCTCAAGCACTCAATGATGTATGTCAATGCCGTTGTTACATCAACTAAAACTAACTAATTTGTTAACTAAATGAATAAATAAATAAATACCTATCAGTATATGTACCACATAGGCTGGGGAGAGGGTCTCACAGCGCACTGGCACTGTACAGCATTTCTGGGGCCGCTGGCAGCTAAGATAATACGATGTACTACCATCGCATTGTTTTCTCGAACACTGTCTTCGGTTAATGCTTTGCTCATATTATAGTAAATCAAATCGTGAACGCCCCGCCCTAACTCAGCGTATACCATACGGACAATAGCCACGTCTATAAATGTAGAGCGTGCTTATGTACAGGTTTTAATAAATGCAAGAAAAATATTATAATAATAATGCACGTGGACGAAGCAGAGAATACACAGAGGACAGGCGCTTCCTGTCGTGTGTGTATTTTCTGCTTCGTCGTCATGTTTTTTTTCGTTTTTTGTTGTTGTTTTGAGTTCCTGTCCTTTTTGTATTCTCTGCATCATGTCTGTGGTTTTTTGCGCTTCATGTTCCAACTAGGCCAAATGGCTGTGTTGCTATATGTACGGCAAACTTTACACAATAAATAAACTTTCCTCTTTTTTGGGAGTGGGGGGATGGTTGGAGGTTCAACTCTCCAATATCCTAGGCTATACCTGATCTCGTGACGATTGGCGGAGTTGAAACAAAGTCGACAAGGGTACCAATATGGGCTTGTTGGTTCATCGTAAATTGGCTTGTAGCATAGCGCAGAAACACACAGGGACAAAGAAGACTAGACGAACACAAGCGCTAACTTTCAACAACCTAACTTGTTGAAAGTTAGCGCTTGTGTTCGTCCAGTCTTCTTCTTTGTCCCTGTGTGTTTCTGCGCTATGCTACAAGCCAATTTAGGAGTTGAAACCTTCGTTATGGGTTAACCTACCCTTTCAGTTTGTGAGAAAGCACACATTCACACACACGCACAAAAAAAAAGCTTTAAAAAATAATAAAGAGCGAGAAAACGAAACGTAGCTTACGCTTTTCCATTGTGGAGTCACATTTGGTCGGCAGGTGTGGGCCCAGCCGAGCCCAGGGCCAGTGAACTCTCTGCACGAAAAGATGGGACACACGGGGTCATAAGTGAAGGTATACAGCGAGCGTCCTCACCGGTAATTTCCTACCGTACTTCATCAGTAAGCGTTACTACCTGGAGAAGTGAACAGCGCCGCTGTTCAGCAGAAACACTCCATGAGCCTCAACGATCCGTGTGCCCAGCTCCCCATAGAGTATGCTACTCACCCCTATAGTCGATTGGTCCCCGAGCTTTTGCATTCTTTCGTACCCTCCCTGCTTCTTTTTTTTTCGGTTCAACAGCCGCGCCAAAGAAGAGTACAAAAAAAATTTTGCTGTAATACATTGCTAATGCTGCTGTTGATGTGGCGCTGATGCTGTTCTTGTGTAGCTCCTGATGTACTTATAGAACCCGCGCTATATCCTGCGTTAATGTTACTCTTGTGTACATCATGGTTTAGTTCTACATGCTGCGCTCGATGCAGCTCTACTGCCGCGAAACCTGAGGAAGCGCGCAGCACGGGCTATCCAGCTATTCTCCTGGCAATCGCGTACTTGCCGGAGCAGTGGCGCCCTCTCTTTTGCGGCGCGGGTATCAGCGAATGTTTCAGAAGCGTTTGTCACATTTTTACGAAAATTATTTCGATTAATTCTGTCTTACTTCTCTAGTTTATATTATTTTAGACCTTTTTAGTTTATTTCGCGATGGATTTGAGCATTGCTAGCCTGGTTTTAGACCTGCAATGAACACTGCGTGACCATGTGATATAAGACAGTGGATGCGCGACATGCCGGCCCCCCTGAAGTGCTACGCAGTTAAAACGCAACGCCGCTTAGGGGCTTTGGCAGCAAAGCTTGCGTGCCATCTCGGAGTCTATGCAACGCAAAATTATAGGCATTCTGATGAGAAGTTGTAAGAACAAGGAGATACGTTTCCTGCGATGTTGATACAGGTGTTTCTTCTAACTAAGAAAGTTACAGCTGGATCCAAGTTCCAGTATTACCGCGCTGTATAAACAAACAACATACATAGCCGGGAGCTTTCGCAGTACATTGTTCCCGCTAAACATCGATGGCCTTGACATATACTCCGATGCATCCCAATGTGTCGGAGTATATAAGACATTTATGTTGTTATATTCCGGTAGATGGCGGACATAGTAAAACGGCATGGATTACATGATTGTACTCCGGCGTCCAACGTTCGGAGTTTATTGAACTCTGCACTATGTACTCTACAGAGTTTACTTAACTCTGCAGCACGTATATACCTGGCATGTTGCGTAGAAACTCTCAGTGGATGCTGAAGGAGTGACATCAGTAGCCTGGCTGGTAGCCTCAAACCAACATGCCGCTAGGCAAAGCGGTCCGAATCAATCCGACTGGAGAATTGTGTGATGCGTTCGGCCGCGTTTGGAAACAAGGTGATCAGTTAGTGCGTCTTGTGAACATTACTAGTGGCGGGAAGCGTCAGCCAAGGTTGTCGTCGACACTGACAAGCATCGCGCGGGAAACACAGGCTAATCGCGTGATGGTGCTGCGTAGTGAAAAAAATTACAGCATCTCCCGCTAAAGGGAACCATGTGTAGATGTGAAGCAGCGGGCGCTAACGCTTACACTGGCGGCGGCGTTGACGCTGGCGCTCATCGCAGCGTTGCGCAGGAGAGAAAACTGGGGAGGCGCAAAGCAGGCAGTGATGGAGCAGTGTTTCCTACTGGAACATGCCAATCGCTGCTAATGGGCAATGAGAGACAGAAGACTCCGACTGGACACAGATACCCGCACTCCGCTTTTAGTTAACGCGCACGCTGAGAATTTTTATTGTTCAACAACGCACAGGAGAAATCTCCCACCGGCACCACCTTGGAGGTCAAGATCCATTGCCATATATACGCGGTGGCCAGTGAACGGTTGTGCAGCGCGAGCAGTCGGTTTTTTCAACCAAGGAACTCGCTAGCAGACGCTGCCTGCGTCGGCGTCGCGAGGCGAGAGAGGAAGGAGCGTAGGAGAGGAGAGAGAGGGGATGACACGCATGCGCTGTGGGAGTGTGAACGCCGTGGGCAGGCATGTGTAGAGGAGGGAGGGGGGAGCGTAGGAGAGGAGAGAGAGGGGGGGACGCGCATGCGCAGTGGGAGTGTAGACGCCGCGAGCAGGGATGCCTAGAGGAGAGAGGGGGGGGAGTGTAAGAGGGAAGAGAGGAGGGGAGGCGCATGCGCAGTGAGGGTGTGGTTGCCGCGTGGAGGGATGCCTAGAGGAGAGAGAGGGGGGAGAGGAGGTTTTTTATTTTTATTTTTTTTAAAGGGTTTGCGCATGCGCAGTAAGGGTGGGCACGCGGCACACCACCACCACCACCACCACCGGATTAAGCTTCGCCATAAGATGCTTCACATCTAAAATATGATCCCGCGAGTGGTGAACGTATCGTCAATTGCAGGGATGGATATAGCATCTGCGTTTGTAAGCTATGTTTACTTTTTGAACTACCTGCATCATTTTCGTTGAAAACTAGGAATGTTTGGTACCATTCAATAAGCAATGAAACTGGAAACAAAGAATGGAGTTCTAGAAGAATCGGGTCGAATTCAAGAAAAGTAGGAGCAATAAACCCTGCAGAAGTTATGAAGAGCATTATTTAAATCATGTGTCCTTAAAAATGTGAATGAATTCCGGAACTTCAAAGTTTTTCCCTGCAGTTTTTATAAGTACAGCTTAAGTTTTTGTCCACTTAGCTTTCAGTAAAGGCTTAAGCGAGGTCTACCATAAGGCGTAATTTTTTTTAGCTCTCTGGTAAACTGAGGTTATAAAATATTTACTATCATAGCTTCAATTAGTGATAATATTTTGATAAGGTTAGCAGATCACGCTAGAGAGTTGTTCCTGGTATTTATTTATTTATCTATGTTTTTGTTTATTTGTTTTAACATACAGTAGCCCAATTTGGGCTACCGCAGGTGTGGGTTTTCTTTACATAAACAGACAACGTCTTTTTCTCTGTGTTTTAATTTTTACTTTGGTCGGCGCAGTAAAGCCTCGGGGTTTTATACCCTTCACCAGACAACAGAAAAGCAATGCAAACCTGCAAAGTAAAGAGAAAAACAAACAAGCGTACAATTCTTACGAAGGAATGCGCGAATCAACAAATTCATGCACGAAATCTTCCAAAGGCAGCGATCTAGTTGCACCAGGCAATGCATTCCATTTTCAATTAGGCTATGTGCGTAAAGAACATGAATTTGTTCGATCCCGGCCGCGGCGGTCGCATTTCGATGGAGGCGAAATGGTAGAGGCCCGTGTACTGTGCGATGTCAGTGCACGTTAAAGAACACCAGATGGACGATATTTCCGGAGCCCTCCACTACGGCGTCTCTCATAATCATATCGTGGTTTTGGGACGTTAAACCCCACATATTATTATTAGGAACAAGAATTTAAATATGTTAGTACGTGGTTGGACTTGAAAGCTCACTTGCGCGCTTGCATAGGTAAGAAAAATGTTTCACTAGGATCAGTAGATACCATTTTGTTTAGAAAAAGTTTTTCTTTTGTTTTATTTGGTTAGGCGCCTGCTGCCTTCGCGCGATCTGCGACATCTGTTTCTCCGAGACCTGTTTAATCGCCCGGGAGTGATTAAGAAGCCACCAGAACTTGTCTATGTTGCCAAATCACCTTTAGGAGCACGCCCCTTGAAAATGCCGAGCGATATGTACCCAGCGTGGTCACATGGCTCCAGGTGCGTGGGCAATGTTTGCTCTACGCAGGTCGTGCGATCGACACACGGAAACTCAGGTGGCTTGGGTTTATAGGCCCTCGTGGGCGCTCATTTGGTGCTTAGTCTACTTTCGAAAGAAAAGGTGCCGTTTTTTACAGCGGCGCTGTGGGGCTCGTAGACAGAAAATTATAGTCATTATGAACCGGCACGCACTCTCTTCATCTTTTTCATCTCCTGCTTGCCTCCCACACGTGGGTGAATTTGTCCGGCTTGGGATTCAATAACCTTGATGGGCAAGAGAACGAGTACAGAGACAGAGAGATAGAGAGATAAAGACACAGAAGGAAACAAGCACAAAAGATAGAAAATAAGGGAGCAAGTATAGTGTTGCATAGCAAGGGGTCGGAAAGAAAGAGGTAAGAGTGCCTAGCCAAGTCAAGACCCGCTAGGTGCCCACCAGCTATGCTGTGACCCAGCCTTGTGCAAGCTGCGTTATTATTATTATTTTTTTTTTACTGACTGGCTGACAGTTCGTGAGAGTTTCAAATATTGTGATCGGGCACGAATCAGTTTTCTGTATACACACACTCGCGCTATTCAGATCACCTGCATATAAACTGCAAGCACACGAGACAAAACTTTGCACTCAGTGTGAACGAGCAGGACTGCGCAATGTACACGATTTTATTTTTTATTAATGTTCAATGCTCATTGTTTTTGGACGACGAACACGTAAAACAGCAGCGATGCATTTTCTTCAAGTCTCGATTTACTGTTCCTGTGGGGTCATTCTTTCAGAAAGGTAGCCTGAAAAAGACCTAGCTTCTATATCACGTTATATTCACCTAATAATTATTCTTATTGCTTGTTTTGAACTCTCCCTAGAATATAGCGATAGAGCTCAGCCACTGCACGACAAAGTGTCGCGGCAAAGCCGACTAGTCACACCTTACATATTAGAACACAGCACGCGCTAAAAAGGCAGGAGGGTGAAAAGCACATTACTTATTTCCCCCCCCCCCTGATCGCTCTAACTACTAGAGGTCGTGGTTTAAACCACACCCGTCATGATGGTGGATGAAAAAATTACGCCATCTCCCGCTAAAGGGGACCATGAGGAGATGCGAAGCAGCACGGGGGCTGCACAACGCGTTTGCATCGGTTTGACTAGGTGTTTCCGTTAATGTTTTGGTTAATGTTGCTTATTTAGTGTTATCGTTTGTGTTGTGTTTATGTTCTTATGTTGTTGTTAACGTAGACACCTAGTGTCTACGTTAACACCGTGTGCCTCACGGTGCGGCGCAGCCGGCGCAGTGACTGAGCGTGTGCACGACCTAACGCGAGCCTTTTATCTAAACGAGGAGGGGGAATGTGGGGAGAGGGAGGTTGGCTACGGCGCAACCACAGATGTTAGCTGGTGTGTGGAGAGGAGGTGTGTGGAGAGGGTTTGCGCAGGCGCAGTAAGGGTGGTCACGCCGCACACCACCGGATTGAGCTCCGCCATAAGCTGCTTCGCATCTGATAAAGAAATACGGATTTAGGCCATCGTCTCCCAGGGATGCGTAACCATGGCTACCATTATGCATCGTGTCACCTACTTACTATTCATTGATACTGTAAGCCCTTGATTGGCAATTACGGAGGCGTATTTCTCGCAGCCAAACAGACAAGTCTAGTAGTGAAAAACAAGGGAAAAGCTGGAGATGGGCGAAGCTTGTAGGGAAGGGTGTTTCAGCTCCACTAACGTGAAACCTGAGGAGGGGCGAAGCATGCTGTGCGCACCGGTGTTTCCCACAGCAAAATCGCTGTTAATGGGTGATGGGAGACAGACGACGAAGAAGAAGAAGGGCCTGACAAAGGTAATTTTGCTACATTGTTTTCAGAGAGATTTCTTTGCTGAGGCACTCGTTGTGCCAAGCCTGAAACCGAGCATGTAGGGAAGGGTAATTCAGCTCCACCAACGTCGTCAGAAAACTGCATCAGAATTCAGCTCACCCTCAAGTTCTTCTTCTTCCTCTTCTTCTTCTTCTTCTGTCTCTCATTGCCCATTAGCAGCGGTTTTGCCGTAAGTTGTCTTAGTGTTACACACCGCAACATATACGAGATGTGGCTTACAGGAGAAAACTTGTCATTTGAAATCAATTTTGAGGCGAAATTTAACAAATTTCTGTTAATAAGTACAATTATATCCTGACACGTTGTCGGCTAATTATTGGGCTAACTGGTGCCACCCTCATTTATAGTGGACTGGTGGCGAGTAACGGGATTTACTCAATTTTTGTGGCGCATATCCGTTTATGATGGACCGTGACGACGGCACGACATGCCAACAAGCTGAGACCCTAAAGTGCTTCGCCCCTAAAAAAAAAAAAAATCATTGTTAATATAAAGCACATATCATGGGAATATAATTACAGGGCATATAATAGGCTTATTGTACCACAACCTTCGCGCCAAGCATTAGGGTATATTCAAACCAGACTACATCGAACTCCGTTGAATCGAATCGCCCTTTATATCGAAATATTTCCCCACACGACAATCTTTAACGACAACGCGTAGGAAATGTGAAATAATTGGTCACGGCATTTGAAGAAACACAAGTGTATTTACATTATTTACAGATAACAGTTGGAACACAGTCCATGGCGGACGCTTTCTTCTTTCTCTTCTTTCTTGATGACCGCTCAAGCGTGCTTCTCGACGGCTTCTTCTTCTTCTTCTCAACGAAAAGAAAATATTCAGCATCCTCCGCCCACCGCAAAGTCGCGCACTGTGAGTTCATTACTGCGAAGAAAGTTCCTGAAATGCTCCAACAATTTCTTACGATGGAGCCACTTTCTCGTGACCGTAGGCCTTGACCCTGAATGTCGACCTTTTCGTTCGTGTAGAGAAAGGGATCAGATCGGCGTGCTCGTTCACTTGGTACCGATGTAACAGGTGCGCTGCTTGGCTTTAAGCGTTTCTTGATACAAGGTTTGCAACCTCTGATAATATTCCTTACAGTTGGCCTTGCGCAGGGTACACGACATTTTTCTCGAGGTTTACCAAGGGTAGCTTGTAGGCCACTAACGGGCTTGGATGACGCTAGCTGACTGCCGCTGTCACTCAGTCACATCAGCAACTCTTGTATCTCTCGGTTGAGGGCTTGAGAATCTCGCAGGGCAGCTTCCAACTGCGGCTGGCGCTCAGCTGCTTTGTCTTGCAGTGCCTTCCATCGCCGGTTCAGATCGGCTACCTCGGTCTGTCTAACACTGGCGTTCTCGCTCTGCCGGTCTACTTCAATCAGCTGGTGACCAGCGCGGTTCAGCTTGTCCACACTACCTGGGTGCGCTTGGATGTCATTCATCAGCACCTTGTGCTTAGCCAGCTCAACCTCGATGACTTGAGCATCGCCGGCAACCGGTGGGTCTTGACCTGTCTGGCGGCACCGGTCCACTTCGGGATGGGTCTCTTGAATTTCTTGCTTGATCTCGTGCAGTATCTCCTGTTCAAATCTTTCTAGCTTGCCATTTGTTTCTTTCGTTGGATTGTTGTTGTCTGGCATAATCCCGACGCTCTATCAGCTCTTGAACCTCCATGCAAACTCGTCGGTAAAGTCCATCGATGTACTTAGTCCCAAGACGCATACGTTGAGACCTAATTCCAAAGAGGTGTCAAAAGAAAGTGGTCCTTGCAGCATCCAACCAAAAGCAGAACCCATCGCCACCAAGCTTTTCTGTTCATGGTATCGCTTCGTCTCTCCTGACATGAATTGCCATAGCTGATCCGCACCGATTAAAAGGCTGATTCCCGGAACTGCAGCCATGCCCGGTATTAACATCTTATCAGCAAGGAGGTGGCCGTCGATTTCGAGGTCTCTGACAAAGTCATGGTCGACTGGTACTTGCACAACATCCTTGCAGACGAACGGTGCTTCAATGGCTGTTAACAGGTACTCCTGGGTGTCATACTGACTGCGAAGTTTTAGTTCGACGACACGATGTTGTCTCGGAACGGAACTTGTCTGTCCAAATATATTGTCACGCGCGTTTCTTATTTCACTTTTACTGTATTCGGTTTACGCCCACAAAGACCGTGAACAAACAGTGCCTGCAGTGTTCGAGAAGGTTCACGATTCTAGTAGATCATTTTGTTAAGATTGCGCGCAAGACGCGAACACCCAAGATTATTCGAGAGCTTGCGCGTCGACTAGTGATCAGGCTAGAATGTTCGACGCGTGATTTATAAAAGCCGCCGCGTTCCAACGAAGTTCAGTTGATCGACGGCCGACGCTGTGTTCGCCGCTATCAGTGCCACCGTGTATTGCTGTAATCTTACTTTCCGTTTACCGGCCACAAGTTCAGCCTAATAAACAGTTTCATCTTAGACACGTCGCCTGCTGCCTTCGTCGACGTCACGACCACGTGACAATATTTAACTGTACATTAACCGATCCAAGTTCTTTCAATCCAAGTGTCTTGGACACGTCTTCACGAATAAATGTACGCTGGCTTCCGCTGTCCACCATGCCACGAATATAGGCCTTTTGCGTTTTCCCCATGACCCATGCCCTAAATGTTTGCAATAAGACATCAGAGTCCACGTACGAATGAGAGCTGGCATGCATACTGTTTGCAGTTACGGAGCCTTCGTGTTCTTTCTTCTTAGGTTTCCACTTGGGATCGCACATTGAAGAAACGTGTCTACCTCCGCATGTTCCACACTTGACTTTTCTGTAGCAGTCCTTGGCTAGATGTCCTCTTACGGTGCATCGATAACATCGCTTCTCGGTAGCCAATTTCTTCAACTTTTCTTCATAGGTAATACTGCTGTGACAAACTGGAGTTGCGTGCTTTGCAGACCCACAAAACAGACAGTCTTTATCCTTAGCTTTCAACGAAGACTGCAAGACCGCTGCTGTTGGTAGAGTGGCGTGCAAGTTCCTTTTCTCTTCAGGTGGACGGGCGCCTTTCTTTCCTTTAAAGTCATGAACTTCGCTTCTTTCGCGGCTTTCAACTACCACGCGAAGATACGCCAGGAGTTCTTGCAACTCCTTCTCGGCTGTGGCTGTCGATGATGAGTCATGCTGTTGTCCAGAGCCTGCATTGTCGGTCGTAGACGGCGGTAACCTTAAGTTGGCTTCTTTCCGGTAATAATCAACGACAATGTATGTTGGCAGTGCCTTAAACAAAATATCAGTCATCATAGTTGCATAACTGGCAGGACTGACGTTTATTCCTTTCAGACCTCTGATGTGACACTGCACATAATCCAACAGCTTTCGAAGGTTGTGGACGTCTTCCGACGAATCAACTGCTGGTAGTGCGCGCAGTCGGCGTAGATGGTCCTGTACGATACGACGGTTATCACCGAAACGACTCTTCAGAATCTCTATGGCATCGTCGTAACACTCGGCTGTCGCTTGCAGACCAGAAATCACGGCGGCTACGTCCCCTTTCAGAAGAGTCTTTAGATATTGAAATTTTTCTCCTTTTGTCAGAGTAAATTTTCGTCCGAACTTGTGATCGTTCGGCCAGGTTCTTTGGGAGCGAAGCAAGGCCGGGCCCGCGCTTCGCGATGGAGATCGCCGCCGTCTTCGTGACGTTGCCTCGGAAGAAGACGCCTTCGCCGCTGGACGTTTTAAAACAAACTTTATGTACAAAACTATGTACAGGAATACGACAGAAAGTAAAAAAAGAAAATGACCCTCAGTGGGGCCGTAAGCTGCGGTGCCGGTGTCTAGCCGGCAAGCCTTCCAGTAGCAAAAGACGTCGCGGTCTCTTGGGCCGCTCCTTTTATCCCCTGTATCCCCCCTCCTCCATCAGTCCGCGTTGCCTGCGGTCATCGGCACCGGCCAGGATCGGGCAGGTAGCAGAGGGAGCACAAGGGTTGGGCAGGTAATCCCAAGCAAGGCGCAGAGGGGTGAGTCGCGTCCGACGCACCCGCATAGCTTGGGGGGACGCACCCCTATCTCCTGTCGTGTAGCTCGCTCACGCTCAGGAATTTGGGCGTTGGCCGGATCGGGCAGGTAGCAGAAGGAGCAAAAGGGTTGGGCAGGTAATCCCAAGCAAGGCGCAGAGGGGTGAGTCACGTCCGACGCACCCGCATAGCTTGGGGACGCACCCCTATCTCCTGTCGTGTAGCTCGCTTAAGCTCAGGAATGTGGGTGTTGGCAGGAGGGGGGGGAGGGTCTCGCAGAGCGCAACCTTACACCTCCCTTCCAAGATTTGTTCATCATGAAACAGATGCAACAAATGAAAAAAAACAAAAGGTTCGCGCGACAGGCAATACAACATGAGGAAGGTAAACATGACACCCGCACACGCTCAAAGTTCACTTTGATATCATGTGATGGCAGTCAATCCGGTGCGCAAAAGTTCACTTTTCTCCACACCATTTGCACAAAAATGGCAGGGAACCCTCCCTGTCTCAAGGCCGAAGGACCCCAATGGTGCCCGGGCTGGTCCCTCACCCCACCAACGTGTCAGATTTACGCCTTGGGGCTTGCTGCATGTGAGGTACGAGAGCGGGTAGTGGTCAGCGATCACGGGTACCTTATCTCCAAAACCCCATACCTCAAATTGATTTAAAGGCCCAATTACTGCAGATGCCCCGCGTTCAATGGCAGCCCACCGCGTCTGCGTCGGTGTAAACCAATGCCTACCGAAGGCAATCGGCATCTTGGAGCCGTCATCTTGGATTTGCGTCAAGCTCGCACCTGCAGCTACAGTGGATGCGCCAGTGGAGAGCACGCACGGTGTTCGGAGGTTTGGCGTGGCAAGGGCGGTGGCCTCACACAGTACTGCATCCACAAGATGCATGGTACTGATTGCCGCACTTCGCCCGGCGTTCCTCCGAATTTCATCGCCGCGTTGCTCGTCGCGCAAATTTATCGCGTCGCTTGGCTGCTCAGACTGCAATGCCTCGTGGGGGTCCTCCTCGGTCTCAGCTGCGGCTACCATTTCCCGCATTGACTCGTCGTTTGTCGAAAGCTCGGCACTAACCACAGCGGGGTGGCCCAAGTTCGCGTTTTCGTCTGCGTTTGGACGCGGTCGTGTCTCTACCGCGGCCGCGTGTACCTCCCCGTTCTCCGCGAGCGAGGCGCGCAGCCGTTTCCAGGTGGCGGCGGATATTAAGCAGTCTGTGTGAGCCAATCTGTTCGTGAGCGCGCACATTACCGGCATCACGGTGCTGATGTCTTGGATTGGGGAACCCGACCCCTGTATCGCGAGAGGGACGACGGCGAGTTTTGCTTCCACTTTCTCACCGAAGGCAGATACCAAATCGACGGTACCGTGTGGTTTAGCGAGGTGCTCTGGTATACTGCCTTCTCGCAACACTGTGATCTCTGCGCCTGTGTCGACAATCGCGCTCAGCCGTCTCTGCTCGCAATTCAGCTGAACCGCCTGGAGTGTTGAAAGCTCCGGTTCGCCGCCACCGATTGAGACGCGCGCAGTTACTTTCTCGGTACGCTTATCGCCCTCGGCGTTGCCTGTGTTCCCGCCCGCGAATGGACAGTGGTCTCCAGGATGCCGCCAGCTGCCGCAACTAGGGCACCCGTGCGAGCGCGGCTGGTTCCTGCCTCCCGTGGCGGGTTTTCCCTTCGCGTACTTTCGCGCCTGTGTCTCCGCACTTTCGGCGCTCTTTCGTTTGTTCTGCATCTCGACGTTTCCGCCCGTCGGCTCTCCCCTTGCTCGCAGCTCCAGCTTTTCTGCATGCACTACCTGCCCCAGCTTCCTCGAATGTCTGCAGCAAACGCGCAAGCTCCCCGGCCTTCAGCCAGTCCTCGCCTTCGCGCAATTTAACGTATCTGACCGCTTCTTCAGTTAGACCCGCCTTTATCTGGTCGGCAACGAAAAGCTCGACCAGGCGCTTGAAAGTGGAGACGCCGCGAGCCTCGACGTAGAAGTTCAAATAACTCTCTACGCGAGTAACAAATGATTTCCATGTTTCCCGGCGGCGCTTAGTGGCCGTGAGGAAACGCCTGTGGTATTCCGCCGCTGACAGTTTAAGCTCATCTAGCACGACACCTTTCAGAGTGTCGAAATCCCGATGTTGCTCGGGTGTAAGCCGCGTAGACAGGTATGGCACGCGCTCAGCGATTAGAGGGAAAATAATGCGGCCCCAGAATTCGCTTGGCACGCTGTACGCCTCTAACGAGCTCTCCACCGACTCGAACCACACGGGCACTTCCCCGTCAGCAGGAAATTTTGGAAACGCACCTGACAACATTTGTGCATACTGCCTCAGGAGTTTCATTTGGCCGCTCTGGGACGTCATATCGCTCCCGACATCTTGCGTTCGCGGTGGGCTGTCCCTTTGAAGTTGGGCGATTTGTAGTTTAATCTCCAAAGAGCGCCGCTCTTCTTCGGCGAGCTTGAGCCTGTACTCCATTTCCTTTTCAGAAATGGAGGGAGCGGGCGTGCCGCGGCTCTGGTCAACTCCACCATCCCCGCTCTCATTCCCCATCATGCTAGCGCGGTGCTTGTCGGGGTTTAAGTACCCGAATCTAGTGTGCATGTGACCGGGCCAGCCCAAACAACACAGAGTCCATCAGGAATGTGACAGGAAGGGCTCACCTGTGCACTTTGCTGGGGGGTGCTCTCGTGGCTGTGCCGGACTCGCTCCACCGGTGCTCTCGACGCTGGCGTCTGTCGTCCTGGCTGGAAGCTAGTCGGCGTCGCGTCGTAGCTTGATGCTCGGTTGTCCCCCGGAAAGCCTCTCGCGGCGGTCCTGGCGGGGACGGCTGCTGGTCGATCGCTCGATGTCTGCCGGGTCCTCCCGGAGCTCACGATGCGCTGCAGGTGAGGTTAGGCTTCGGCTGCTGCTGCTGCTCCAGAGCTCGCAGCTCTTTTGTTGTCGTCCTTGAGTCACCTTGCTTCAAGGCCTCGTCCAGTGGTCGTTCAGGGTGCGACGATCCTGTGCGACTGCGCCAGTAAATTTTTGTCCGAACTTGTGATCGTTCGGCCAGGTTCTTTGTGGTGGGGGCTTTCAGTCCCTTAATAGCTGTGATCTTCTCGGGATCTGGGCCATGCCTGCCTGATCCGACTACGTGCCCTAGGTAGCGTATCGAGGGCATTGCTACCTGACACTTGTCTAAATTCGCTCGCAGGCTCGCAGCTTCAAGCAGGGAGAATATTTCATGCAGGTGTTCGACATGCTCCTCGAGGGTCTGACTAAAGACGGCGATGTCATCGAGGTAGGCGCACGCGTAACTCTCCCGACCTGTCAGTACCTGGTTCATAATCCTCTGAAATGTGGCTGCCGCATTTTTCAAACCGAAAGGCATCACTCTCCATGCAAACTGGCCCAGGTGGGAGACGAATGCGGTGGCCAGCTGACCCTCCCGGGCGAGCGGCACCTGCCAATAGCCCCGCCTAAGGTCTACGAGAGTAATGTAACGTGCTGACCCCACACGCATGATGAGTTCCTGCGGGCTCGCCATCGGGAAGGCATCAGCTTCCGATACCGCATTTAGTGCGCGGTAGTCTATGCATAAACGCACCGACCCATCCTTCTTGGGGACGCAAACAATCGGGTGCGCACAAGGGCTCTCGCATCGGTATATGAGGCCCAGTTCGAGTAGCTCGCCTATCTGTCGGCTAACTTCATCTTTGAGCGCTTCTGGGACCCTGTAAGGACGACTGCACTTGAGCGTGGCACCCTCGGCTAGCTTTATGTTGTGCTCCCCCCACATTAGCTATTCCTGGTTCGCCGACAAACAATGCCTGGTGGGCCCTGAATACCGCGCACACGCGTTCGGCCGTGCGAGCGTCCAAATGTTCAGTCTTTTCTTGACTGAGAGAAAAGCTCTCACTGCTAGCTGCTCGGGGGGTGTATTCTACCTCTCCGAAGTCGTTGTCGTCGTGAAAGATAACGCTCAGCGACGCTACTCTACACGCGTATGGGCGTAACCTATTTGCATGCACTAGCATCCGGCGACCCTCCTTTGCCTGCACATAATATGAGTGTTCGCGGTGCTTACCCTGAACGATGAATGGCCCTAACCATTTGGGATACATTTTCCCAGGTCGGTTGTCGTCAAAAACTAGGACCGTGTCTCCCCTCGCGAAAACTTTTGACCGCAGTGTGTTTGTTGTAGTGCGACGCGTATGCTGCCTGCTGCCTGCTCGTTGTGAGCCCTGCGGCGTCGGCCGCCAGCTCGAGCTGGGTTTTTAGCTCCCCTCAAATACTCGGCAGGTGCATCCGCCAGTTTTGACGGGATTTGCCTCTCTCCTGTCCAGCTAGTTTTGAGAATGGCAAGAGGCCCGACTGGGTCGCGGCCGTATAGCATGCGGAACGGTGACACACCCGTGGTGTCGTGGGGGGACTTCGCGGTATGCCCACAGTAGGAAAGGGATGAATTTGTCCCAATTTCTCCCGTCCTGCCTTATCACATGAAAAAGCATGTTCTTAAATACCCGATTCCACCTCTCAACGGAGCCGTTGCTCTCGGGGTGGTCCGGCGTCGAAAAGCGAGGAGAGCAGCCTAGGCGCTCCAGAAACTCGTTCGTCAGCGCAGCTGTGAAGTTCGTACCGCAGTCTGAACACAGAACTTCTGGTACCCCTGTTCTGCTAAACACGGAAAGTAGCGCTTCGCATGTTGCTTTGGCAGACAAAGACTTCAAGCAAACTACCTCCGGCCAACGCGTGCACAGGTCTATTATGCATAAAGCGTAACGGTGCCCTCTAGTCGACGGTGGGTCGATCGGACCGATTATGTCGACATTCACCTTTTGGAACGGCAGCTTAGGGCGGGTAAGCGGGACGATCGGTATGCGGTCGGTTATACGCCTGTCCGACCTGACCTGACAGCTGTGGCAACGATCGCAATGGTCGCGTATGTCCTGCTCCATGCCGGGCCAGTAAAAGCTGTACTTAATCCGCGCTTTTGTTTTACGAAAGCCCAGGTGACCGCCCCAGTATGATTCGTGGGCAAGTGTCAAAACAGCACCGCGGCGCGTCTGCGGAAGTACTAGCTGCAATAAGCTTTGGCCCAGAACTTTATCCCTGTGATACAGTAAGCCATCCACGATGCACATACCGGCTTTACCGGCTTTCGCATTTCGCCAAGCCTGACTCAGTTCCTCATCGCCTTGTTGCTCATTGCGCAATTTACGGGCGTCGCTGCTTAGCTCAGGGTTCTCCACCTCATGGGTGTTCTCATCGGTCTCGCAGAGCGCAACCTTACAGTCAGGTTTTCGTTTTCATCAACAGAGGCCCTAAACTGCTCCCAAAAGGAAGGCCAGTGGCAGAGCTGTCCGTCGAATGTCTGCAGCTGGAGTGTGGGAAGCTTGATTGCCTTGCGCGGTGCGCGATCCTTGGGCGTCTGGGATGGCCTTGCAGGTAGAGACTGGGTTGTCGTAGAGCAATGGTTTTGACGGAACTGCCACTCCCGAGCCTTCCGCTGTCCCAGCATTCCTAGCGCAGCATCTTGATACGTCAACACAGCTTCAAACTCTGTGGCGAACTCGTCCTCTGGAATAAGCTCTTCCAGCTCGGCGTTAACCTTATCCAAATCTGCGTTGTTTCCTTGTAGCCGTTCAATCAAAGATGAAATCTTTGCACTGTCAGCACTTTCCATCACGGCTTTGGCTTCATTGATGAGACGCGTATTCATCTGTCGTCGCGCCGCTCGCTTCTCTTTCAGCGCTTTGACGCGATTCACCTTGTGCTTCAACAACGCGTGACCGCGCTCACCTCAGTCCACTGGTCAGTTATGCTGTCACGGCGAAAAGCAGCGGCATATGCCCATTCAGGATGTCCTGTCTGGCTTTCTTCTAAGGTTGCCGCTGTCCTCACGACGTGCTGTCTTCCGTTTGAAAGTTCCCGATGAGCACTCGAGGCAGGTAGTGTCCCGGTGAGTACTCCCGGGTTTCGGCACCACTTTGTGAAATAATTGATCACGGCATTTGAAGAAACACAAGTGTATTTACATTATTTACAGATAACAGTTGGAACACAGTCCATGGCAGACGCTTTCTTCTTTCTCTTCTTTCTTGATGACCGCTCACGCGTGCTTCTCGACGGCTTCTTCTTCTCAACGAAAAGAAAATATTCAACAGGAAACCCTGCGGCTGCTTCGAACAAACATAGCCGGAACACTTCATACATTGAACATCGGGCAGCGGGAAACGCCCTAACAAGTTGGCTTTCCCTCACGGAAGGAGACTTTCTCACAGGCATTAGGGAGAGCGAGCGGTGCGCTTAAGATGGCGACGCGCGGAGCGAGTACGAACTGTCGCTTGCCATTATGAGCATTCTCCCATGATTCCTCGCGTCGTGCCTGTCGGTTCGTTGTGCGCGGTCGCTCTGGGTTTCTCCGCGAATTCCCGATCCCTTTCCTAACGCGATTATCGCCGTGAAAAAAAAAGAAAAAAGAAAAAGCAAAAAAAAAAAAAAAGAATCTGCTGTTCTACTTACCCCCGTATTCTAGAACGTCCCTTCACTCGGCGCTCTACCTTGACTCGACAATGTCGATGGCAGATACACCTTTCGGCAGAAATGTTCACTGCATATGAGCAATAGCCAGCGTTATTTCGTGAGAAAAGCTGAGTCATTTTCAGTCGAGCGGCGGCGATGTGCTCAGATCGGTCAAGTGAAGGCTGGAATTCGAGTTGAGGCTTCTTTCAGAATATGGGGGTCAAAGCTTGCAATAATCAAGATGTTCGAACGTGGAGTGAAGAAGTCTGACGTCACCGTTACTTGCAACTTTCCCAAGAAGGACGCGAGATACGATATTTAAAAACGAGGCCTGCGTTAGGGCCAAGGCAGACAAGAGGCTTCCGGTGCCCGACGAGTATGCACAGCTGCGTATGAAGACTGTGAGGCGCTCTTTATATCCATACCATATCTCATCGCGCAGGACCCGCCCCTGTACCCTTAACTATAAATCACGGAAAAATAAAAATAAAAATAAACCACGCGCATTGATTTAAAGCCAGCTCCCTTGCTTTATTTCGAAGCGTTGCCGTGAGGACAACTTGCCCAACGAAATCCGCATTAAAGATATGGTGAAACCTTTTAAACTTTTATACCCAATTGTACGATACACCGAAGAAATTTCAGTTTTTCGCGTTTTTTTTTTTTTGCTAGTTTGATATATGCGCGTCCACCTATACACGAGGCAGTTTAATGTCTCTCATGATGAACTACGCTTTTATTTTGACAGCTGGATCTCGTTAAGAATTTCACTACTGAATCGCCCTTAAAAAACAAAAAAACAACGGTAGTTGGAGCTGGCATTCTGCATCATGGAAAGGTGTATACGTATACTTGCTTGTATACACCTGAGGTGAGAAGTCCCCAGTTACCCGCCGCCAAGGAGGGGAGGCCACTAAATCACTTTCCTCAACCTCTCGCCCACGTCGCCACGATATACCGTTATTACACTCGCTCACCCCCTCCTGGCTGCGCATCTCAACAACCTTCTACTCAAAAGGATTCGTGCTGGGGCCGGGAAGGAAGAGAGGCAACGAGCTTTCCTGGTCTACGTACACATGTTATTTACTAGCGATTGTAAAAGGCATACACACAAGTTCACCGCACACAACACAGGTCATACAAAATTATAACAAAGGAATATAACACTCGCGACGCGCAATACAGAACACATAAGTAAAACTTTTACAACACTATGTGACACGATAAGAAAAGAAGAAAAGTGCTGCATAGTTAAACTGCGCAATGTCCCAGTCTCTCTGCCTGCCCCTTCGCAAAGTTCATAAGGATAGAAAGGGGGTAGCTTCTCTCACGAGTCAGTCCGTCTTGTCGCTGGCCCACGGGCTGGTTGTTCGAGTCCTCGCAGGTTGTTCTCGCAGTCGCTGCTGCATGGGGCCGAATCCGTCGTCGCCGCGCACTTCTTCGTGCTTTCAGCGTCGCTGTCATCTTCTAAGTCTTCATCGTCTCGTCGTCATCTCCTTCGTCGTCTCCCTCAGTCATCTCCATCTTAGTCCTCTTTCATCACCTCCCAATCATTTGCCTCATCGTCTCTCGTCGCTATCTTTTCTACTTTACCCTACCGTTCTTCCTTCATCTCATCGACTCTCACCGCTATCTCACGATTCTCATCGCACCATCGTGATTCCCATCGCACCACCGTGATTCGCATCGCACTCTCCCGATCGTGGTCCCGTGGTCCCTTTTCGTAGGACTCGACTCCACCCCTCTGTGGCACCTCCGTGGCACTTGACCAATCGTCGCTATTGACACGACGTTTTCCCTTGTCGGTCGGTGCGTGTCAGCCGGACGACCGCCCTCGTAGCCTACCGCCACGTAAAACTCTCTTGCAGCAAAGTGTACAAACAAACTCAACAAGCTCAAAAATGAGAGAGGGCAACGGGCCGTCTGTTCGAAGACGCGTGGGTGGCCAGGAGACAAAGCGCGCCGTTCCTAATGGCGAACGCATAACGTCTTGAGTGCTGTGTAGAAGAGCCTCTGGCCTTCCCCATCGCCCGGTCTCCCCCCTGCTCCCGACGACCAGATGTCAAGGTCGGGCTTCAGCGCGTGTAACCCGGCGTTTTCCAACCAACGATTTCCCGTTGTCGCCGCTTCCCTTTCTTCGAGTGCGGCCGAGGGTCGTTCACGGAGGACGCGGTAATGATCGCCGCGAGCTGCAGAGGCAGCGGCGTCGCAGGCAGGGAATCAGCAAAAGGCGCCCAGCTGCACCCATGCCGTGAAACTGAAGGGTGCGCAAGGCGCCCTGCGATGGCTGTCGAAAAAAGCTTCAAAGAACGCCGCCTCGAAATGCGTCTTCGTCGCCTCGGGTTCTTCTTTTTGTCGAGGAGCGGGTTAAGGAAATGGGTGTAAACACTGCACGACGCCTGTGGTCCGGTCAGCGTCCGTTGGGACGTCACAATCCCTTCTTCTTACAGAAGAATTTTCCCAGCGGGGAAATTCAAATACGAGTAAAGTGGGCGCGTAGCGCTTTCGGGCGCCGCAGTGAAACCGAGACATTGCGACAGTCATATATAGGTATTAGGCATGCGCACAATATACACTCGCGGATCAGTCCCGACGGTAGCGATTCACTGCAAAGAATCAATCACCAACCAACTCGGATTTTAATGTCCACCATGAAGCAGCTCGATTTCGCATCGGCCGCGCACGACACCCTCGAAGCGCTGAGTGTCGCTGAAGAAACTCTTGGATGACGCGTAGGGAAGCCGCGCACTAGTCACAGTCACACATCCGCCCTACGGCATCGGGCACAGCGCTCACTCATGTCTGCTGATTGTTCGCCACCACGCGAGCACATCACACACTTCACTCGCGATGTTCACTGTCGGCACAATCAAATCTGAACACTCTCTTAATAAACACACTTAATAAACACAACTTGAACACCTTAATAAAGTGTCATACTGCAAATGGACTTAAAGTCATACAATCTAATCGGTTATCTCTAATTAAACGAAGGCCCGAATGGCAGAGGAACAAAGGTCATGTAAGTATCAACATTGTACTATCCTCATGCATAAGCTCCTATTCGACAACATCTGCACCTGTCTGTGTGGAAGAGGTCATATCATCAGTGGCGCGTTCAGAACAATCGAGACCTGCGTGTATCTTCTGTTCGATACTCCTGTGACACTGGCCGCTGCACCCTAACACCGATCGTAACGCTCCCTGCCTCCTAACAAGGCGCGACACTTTCGTGTGGGGAGACGCCGCGACCCCCTTTTCTACCCGTTTTTTCATATTTCCTCGTCGACACCCAGGCTGCTGCACCTCTCCAAACACGGCGGCGCTCCCCGCCTCCTATCGAAGCACGACACTATTGTGTAGGGGAAAACGCCAAGCCGAGCCGCTATCTTTACCCCTCTCGTCTCACCGCCAACAGCTCCGCAGCACCCATCAGCGCCTCTCGACCGACTGCTTCACGTCATCTATCTGACCAGGGCTGCAGCTACCAGTCACGTACCACGTCTCTATCAATCTCGCCAGTCTCCTAACGTAATCCGCTTTCCACCTCCTCTCCGCCACGCGGAGAAATCACGGCAACCCCGCATGCACTGACTACACACTCCTCCACCATCATGGGGTCGTTAACTAAACCTGGCCGGTACGACTCACTCAGTCACCAAAAGTACCGCGTGCAACACAAAATCATAATAATCAAGCAAACTACCTGCCTCACTCCAAAACATAAACTACAAAACAAAACAAGTCTACAAGTCAAAGCAAAACATAATCTACAAAAGGTGAAAACTTCGACACAATGTCTCCACGAAAGCAATAAAAGCAATACATGAGAAGAAACCATACGAGACAAAAGGGCAAACAACATTGCGGACACTTATGACCCTAGCCGATCCCCGAGCGCTCAACGTGGACCCTCATGTAGACCTCCTCCTGCTCTGAGTTTTGGGTCCTCGTTGAAGGGGCCCGAACACCCATTTACTTAAACGGGGCGTGGGCGAAGCTATCTGATGAGGCCGCTGTTGCCTCTGCTTGAGCTCGGTGCGGTATTCGTCGAGTGTGCTGCAGTTCCCCCTTGGTTCCAACAAACCACCCCTTCGCTATCATGGCATTCTTCAACCTCATCTACTCTCGCCATCGTTTGGTGCACTACCGACGTGTCGACCAGGACGCCGACCACTTCCTCCTCACAAAACCTGACCTCTTTCAACTGCAAATCTGCCACTCCCACTGGTACTGCCTCATCGTCTCGTGGGACCTTCAAGGTAGGAACCACAGCCAACCCGTCTGTATCCGAGCCATCAGCCTCGACAACGTTTGTCTCGCTCGGAGGCACCGGCACGCCCGCATTCCTTGCAAACACACACTCGCTCAGTGGCGGAACAGCCTCCTCAAACATGGAAATTACGTTAACCTCATCTGCCCCCGGTGAACTTCGATTCGTTTTTACGGAGCTTGTTTCGTCGCGAATATTTACAACTGCTATTAACATATGCGCGTCACCGTCACCAGGAGGAATCATTTCTAGATTTACCGATTCGAATTTTGGCACCGCTTCCTCACTACCTTCACAGCCTTTGCGCATACGGCTGCCGCCTGTCGGGTTCCCCCGTTCGTTGCCGGTACCGGTGGCATTCTCGCCAGAAGTGGCCTAAGCCGCCGCAGTTATGGCATCGCCCGGGATACGGGGGTCGCGTTGGGAATTCCTGCCCATCCTCTTTCACTTTGTCTCGTACTCTCAAACTCTCATCTAGGAGTTTTTCGAGGCGGTCAAGGCGGCTACGTATTTCATAAACATCTGAGCTCTCTTCCACGTATCGGACGGGTAACGTGCGGCTCTGCGACACCCTCTCATTCAGCTCTTCTTTGACCGCCACGTCAATGGCCTCGTCAAAAGTCCTGGGGTCGCGCGAGAGAACAGATCTCCTGACTGGATCCCGCAGGCCCGCCAGGAATCGAGACAGCATCTCCTCGGACAGCATTTCGCGGCGTAATTCGGCCTTCAACGTATCCTCGCCGCCAGTGCCCACCAGTGTGGCAGTCCCGAGCATGCGCAAGCGACTCGCAAACGACCGCACCTCCTCATCTGCCTTTTGCCTCGCGTTCAAAAACCTTTCCATTTTGAAGATAAGTGGCTCTGTATCAAACCTCTTG
>JALIZH010013414.1:0-103230 GCA_030522465.1 Rhipicephalus appendiculatus | reverse complement strand
TGCCGACGCCGAATATGTCACGGTAGGAAGCGAGAAGGCGGCACAAGGCGACCGATTGCTCAGGTCTGAGGTCCGGAGCTATCATGGGACGTAAGGCCTTGTCGAGGTGTGTAGGGCTTGCGGGCGACACGGGAGATCTGAGCATACGTCAGCCGCAGAAGTGGTGACCAGGTCGTCTGTTAAGGGTCGCAGCGTGGCAACCGAGATTCCCTGAGGTAGTACTTGCTTCGTGAAGCCGATATTGATAATGGCAAGATATAGCCGTTCAGAGGCTACGGTTACGACGGAGTGGGGGCACAGTGATATCACGCGCCATGAGGACATCGGGAATAGGCGTGACGACGTAGTCGCCGTCAAGCACGCGTGAAGTTGTCGCCAATTCGACCAATGTCAGGGCTTTAGGTGGTATACGGAGGAAGTCTGTGGTACAGAGGCTGTTCGGGAGTTCGGGGCGAGTATCTGGAAGAAGGGGAAGTTCGAGGCAAAGAATACCGGCGGAACTGTAATGAGAGCGAATCTCTGGAGCACTTTTTTGACGTGCCGAAGATTGAAAATACAAAGAAAAAAATTACTTGAAGAACCCCTACGAAAGGTAGCCTTGAATATGACTCTTCCGGTGCTTCTTTCATTTGGTGCAACCACCTTTGGTTTTAGCCACAGGAGCGTTTTCAACTCTGTTTCTAATTATTTACGAGGCTCAAAAAGAATGGAATGTTAAGGGTAGATTACTTCAATTGCCTGAATTACAGCTATATATATATTTTTTTGTTGTTCTTGCTTCTCTGTAGTTTTTTTTTCTTTCTTTTTTTCTGCTTTTTTTAATCTTGCGAGTTTATAATACCAATCTGTAATGCAATTCATTTTCAACCCTTTCCTCCAGTAATGTGAATTTGTTTATCAAGCAAGACACCGTCCGATTCATGTTCCTATCCCCCGAGGTGGGTTGCGCCAAACCACTAAGGAACCAACCAACCAACCAACAGTCGATCAGGGCCGAATGCGTCGACAGGAAGTCCATCCCAAAAATGAGGTCGTGAGGACAATGGTTGAGCACCGTAAATAAAACGGGAACTTGGCGGCCGGCAATGCTAATACGAGCGGCAATGCTAATACAGTTGCACCATCAGCGACGCGTACGGCTTTCGTTCTAGCAGGCGTGAGTACTTTTTTGAGTCGGCGACAAAGATCGGCACCGATTATGGACACCTGAGCTCCAATATCGACTCAAGCCGTCAAAGAAATACCGTCCATATGCACTTCGATTAAGTTCGTGTGAGTGGCTAACGTCAATGGAGGATTTGGGTCGGTCGAAAATGATGCAGCACTACCGCCAGGAGCTGCATGATCTAGTTTTCCGTCCGAGAGGACGAGTAGTTCGTCGGCGACGAATAGCGGCGTGGTTGGGGCGACGGGGAACGACGGCATTGAGGTGACGGCGAACGGGCAGAACACCGACTGTTAGGTTCTTCAGCAGCATGGCGCACACGATTGGTCGAATACCAATGAAGGTCTGCGTAGGGGCGAGGTGAAGAAGGAAATTGGCTCCAAGATGTGGGTGTCCAAGTAGTGCGGCAGTAGCGGGAGACGTGACCAACTCGGTGGCAGCGGAATCAAATCGGTTTGTCGTCTGCTGTTCTCCATTCGGTTGGATTGCGGGATCGGGGTGGAAAGTATGGGTCATGGCGGGGTGTATTCATTGGCATCGGTCTGGAGTCGCGTCGAGAGACGGAGCAGGTGACAGGGAAACCAAGGTTGGCAATTTCATGGCGCACAACTGCCTGAATAACCGAGACCGCCGGCGGCGTTTGAACAGTGCCAAGGTCGAGTGGTAGTGGGTGAAATGGCGCCGGACTTGCTGCTTCAAGCTACCGTCGAACTATACGAGTCACGTTCTCCTGAAGGGATGGTGTGGCGCTGAGATCGCTGCAGGTTGACGTGGCAGCCGTGTTCGGTAGCCGAGAAAATTGAGGCAGAACCCGGCGTTTTTGCCCAGTTCGAAGTGACGGCATTCATTAATGATCAGGTCGATGGTGGAGACGTTGGTGTAGACCAGCACGTTGAAAGCGTCGTCTGCGATGCCCTTAAGTATGTGACCCACCTTGTCACTTTCGGTCATTTGCTCGTCCACTCGCCGGCACAGTGCGAGCACCTCCTGTATGTATGAAACATACGTCTTGGTCGGGGACTGTACACGGGTAGCGAGTTCCTTTCGTACCGCCATTTGGTATTGGGATGAGGTTCGTGTGGCCCAGGCGCTCAAGTGACAAGGGATGGGACGTAGGCAAAGACAGGTCGTTTATATACAAGGACAAATACATAAATGAAGTCGGAACTGCTGCCGGTACAATTGCCTCTACAGTTCTAGTCCACGGTTCTCGCGGCCCTGATGCAACGGATCTAGTTCGCGCACCGGCCACTCGACGGGAACCACTCACGCGTCGTCGCTGTCGTTGCGATGGTCCGACGGGTCGCTGTGTCCCATGGAGTGCGACGCTACACGGTTGCTGGGACGGCCGCTTTGCTTTGAGGTGGGTGGTCGGACGCGCGCTCGGCCACGCCCGAGGACTATATAAATGGAGTGAAGCGCGCGCAAAATGCATTCGCATTTCCTCACGATTCCCTTCGGGGAGGTGGGGGGCATTTTTTTTAAATGCGAATGCATTTCATGGTCGGGCTATGTCAGGCATCCGGCGTTGTGCGGCGTTGTCCGGCGTTGTCCAGCGTTGTCCAGCGTTGTCCAGCGTTGTCCGCGGAGGAGGAGGATAGGTTGAGGAGGTAAGCGCCGGCAGGTGTTAGATGTGAAGCATCCTATCGCGAAGCTTAATCCGGTGGTGGTAGTGGGCGGCGTGACCACCCATACTGCGCATGCGCAAGCCCTTTAAAAAATATAAATAAAAAACCTCCTCTCTCCCTCTCTCTCTCTCTCCTCTAGGCATCCCTCCCCGCGGCAACCACACCCTCACTGCGCATGCGCCTCCCCTCCTCTCTCCCCTCCTACGCTCCCCCCTCTCTCTCCTCTAGGCATCCCTCCCCCGCGCTCCCACTGCCCATGCGCGTCCCCCCTCTCTCACCTCTAATACGCTCCCCCCTCCCTCCTCTAGGCATCCCTGCCCACAGCGTGCACACCCCCCACTGCGCATGCGCGTCCCCCCCCTCTCTCTCCTCTCCTACGCTACCCCCCTCTCTCGCCTCGCGACGCCGACGCAGGCAGCGTCTGCTAGCGAGTTTCTTGGTTGAAAAAACCGAATGCTCGCGCTGCACAACTGTTCACTGTCCATCCCGTATATATGGCAATGGATCTTGACCTCCAAGGTGGTGCCGGTGGGAGATTTCTCCTGTGCGTTGTTGAACAATAAAAATTCGCAGCGTGCGCGTTAACTAAAAGCCGACTGCGGGTCTCTGTGTCATGTCGGAGTCTTCTGTCTCTCATTGCCCATTAGCAGCGATTGGCATGTTCCAGTGGGAAACACCGCTCCATCGCTGCGTGCTTTACGCATCTCCAGTTTGAAATGCGAATGCATTTCAAGTGCGTGAGGGCGCTCGCATCGCGGGAGCTCGGCGGAGCTATATATGAAAAAAAAAATTAAAAAAAAATTAAAAAAAAAGAAAAAAAAGGAAACAACAGAACAAAATCAAAAAAAAAAAAACAGGCGCTGCGCCGTGCTCCCGACCGGGCTGCAGAAATTAGGCGCCTTTTTCCTTCTTCGAACCACAACCACCATATATAAATGGAGTGAAGCGCGCGCGAAATGCATTCGCATTTCCTCACGATTCCCTTCGGGGAGGTGGGGGGCATTTTTTACATTTCGAACAGTTTGCCCTGGTTGTGGAAACAGAAGAAGGCTATTTTGCGGGTTATTCAACAGTGTGGAAATGTTTGCATTGACTGTCTCTCCATATTTGTACTTCGCACCAACCTTTTACTAGAAGACAATAAAGTAATAATCACTAACACTAAACTCATATATAGGTGAATGTGCATTTTTAGTGGTAGTTGCGTTTGCTTTTACGTTCTGCAGCATAGGGAAATGATTTTCAGGTAACCAGTGAATCTTGTGTCTTTGCCGTTCAGTGGTTGTTTCCGCAAAGATGATGTAACAAAGTTCTTAGCCATCAATGTGCAGTTGTGCTGGAAAAAGAAATGCGAGCGTAATGCGACTTTTTTATCTGTTACGCAAGCAGTTACTCCCTATCAATTTTAAATCTTTATAGCAAAGACTTACGTAAGATCGCTGAACATTGAATTGACTTTCTTGGAATGATTTATACGCACGAAAATGAGTGAGCACATAAACGCTATCAATATATATACACTGCATTTTAACAAACGTAATGACATTACGCGACGTTCGTTCGGGTCTCAACGCGTTTTACAGCCGTTGCCGCAGACATATCCCCGCTGGTGCACATCTTTACTTCCAACGGACGCGTACACCGCACACCTTTTCGAAAAAAAATATCGCTGAAGGAACAACGGCGAACTGCTCTGGTGTCACTAATTAAAAGCCGTAGAAATATCTGTGGTCATTCAGCTCTGTTCCTCGCTCACTTTCAAACCAGCGTTTTTTTTTTAAACAGAGAAGCTGTTTAAGCTCGCCATAATTTATCTGTCGGAAAGAGAAATGATCATGGTCATGAACTGGCAGGCCCTCTGTGCATCTTCTTCTTCATGTTCATAATCTTCTGCTTCGCTCTCAGAACACGTGTGCCGGTTTCTCTGGCGTGGACTGTAATAAAACCTGGTGGATGAAAGAACGAGTAAGAGAGAAAGAAAGAGAGAAATGGAAATATATATATATATATATATATATATATATATATATATATATAAACGTTAACCAGTAAAAATATTCGATTTTCGTAAGTGTGCTCCTTCATTTCTTGACTGTACACACACATATATATATATATATATATATATATATATATATATATATATATATATATATATGATTCAAAAGAAAGTTCTGTGGATCCGGTGCACATATAGTCAAGAAATGAAGGAGCATAGTTACGAAAATTGAATATTTTTACTGGTTAACGTTTCGGCCGTGGCACGGCCGAAACGTTAACCAGTATAAAATATTCAATTTTCGTAAGTGTGCTCCTTCATTTCTTGACTGTATATATATATATATATATATATATATATATATATATATATATATATATATATATATAGAAATTTTTAGCGAAAAATTATTCTTCACGAGGTCAGATTGGATCCCGCATACCCTCGGTTCGAAGGCAAGCGTCCCAGCCACCCGGCTCTCCAGGCGCGCTAGCATAGCATAGCATAGCCTTCAGTTGTATTACGACGCAATGGGGTGGGAAATGGGGTGGGAGCGTGAGGCGTAGAGAAGGTGAGGAGCAGAAAAAAGCAGGGGAAAATAGTAAAGCATAACATAACAGAATGAGAAGGGGAGAAATAGAGATAAACAAATACTTAAAGGGAGTGGATCAAAGGAGGAGGGACAAAGAAAGAGAGTTAGGGATAGAGAGAGAAAAAGGAAATGAAAGAGGAAAAAAATATTCAAAAGCAAA
The DNA here is from genome assembly GCA_030522465.1 of Rhipicephalus appendiculatus. Taxonomy (NCBI): domain Eukaryota; kingdom Metazoa; phylum Arthropoda; class Arachnida; order Ixodida; family Ixodidae; genus Rhipicephalus; species Rhipicephalus appendiculatus. The sequence goes on along the minus strand of JALIZH010013414.1, from coordinate 97,686 downwards.
AAAAAGAATACAGAGTGAGAGAAATAAATAAATAGAATCAATCATCGATAGAGGGACACAAAAAAAGAAAAAGAAGGAAGACAAAAGAAGAAGTAAAGACAGAATGAAAGAAAAAGAAAATTTACAATACATAGCTGCCCATCAGCTCCGGTATCTCTCTAGCAGTGGGCCTCCAGTGCGAGCGACGTTAATTGTTTTCTATCATGGTAATTGAATGTCCGCTATACTCCTCGTTAAATTTCATCCATCGAATTCTGTGCCAATAGAATGTTCGCTTGGTGACCCTTAGACGGTGCGGCCAAACGTACAAACGCAGGCTCGGAGATGTGGTCCAGAAAATACGTTATATTCGCCAGAGCGTGAGGAAAATAAACGATGAATGCTGATAGGTTAACCAAGGGTAAGCGCTGTTGGCTACCCTGCACATCGACAAGAGGAAGAAATGCCATTCTAAACATTCATAAAAGAGCTTGCGTGTGATCTTCCGGAATTTTTCTCAAGCAGGCGTCGGTATTTCCTCTCCCGCAGCGTTGACTGTGTTGTCCTTTAGTAAAACATCAGCTGCTTTAAGCCAGATCCCCATGCCACTTGCCTCGTAGAGAGAGAGAGAGCCACACAACATTTGACTCGACTTTCCGGGCATGATGAAAAAAAATAATGTTAAACAAACAAGCCTAGTGTCAAAATAGCGATGACATGGCCCGTAAAGGAAAATCGAGTATCCCTCGTAAACAATATGGGTCATGCGAAGGAATAAATAAAGCTCGGTCCTTGTTGAAGGCACACTTGTGTTAATAGTGTTTCCTAGTTTTGTTGGTAGACTCACTGTTTCGGTTTGACGTGGAACTAATGGCGGTGAAGGGAAGCGTAACAACTTCCTTCCCTTCCTGAAACTGATCTCGACCCACGCAGCCAGAGTCGCTTCCTTTATGTTAGCAAAGAAGGATAAAGCGAAGAGACGGAAAACCTAAAGGAAGGGACCGTATAGGATGTATTCCTTTGTTCAGCTTTTGTATCGTGATGTCTCATTTTGTGCAATCTTGAAGAGTCGGGCAGAAATGTTCGCTATGTGTCCGGCACAAAATGGTTGATCTTTATATGCTTTGCTTAGAATGCCAGAATTCTTTTTACATTTTGTTGTTTGTCTTTCAGATCGTTCGCAAGCCTTTCTCATCTTTTTCTTCTTGAGAATGATATCAAACAAGAAAACAGAATTGTTGTGGTTGAAGGAAATCCAGCTCGACAAGGTTGGTTGGCTACGTGTGTGAGAGAAAGGCGAGCAGAAACAGTACGACGCTGTGTGTGAGGTAATTATAAGTATGTGTGCTATATTTATGAAGGTGCTCAGAACTAATTGTGAGATGGATGCGAAATAGGCTAAATGTCTAAATATCGGACTCTAGGACAAATGGACGCCATCTTTTGTGAGAACATCACTGACGCGTGGGAAATAACAGGACGCGGGTCTTTCTCCTTGTGTGACACTGCCGGCGCTCGAATTAACCAGAAATCGGACACCTTCCTGAAAATTCCTGCAAATGCCCTCACCAATCAGGAATGGTGTAACATCCAATGCAAAAACTTGGACGACACTTCAGCTTAACGATGAAGAGTAGAACGCGATAGCGTAGTCGGGCTGCGTGCGCATCGCCTTCTCAATTGTTACCCTGGCTTTAGTTCTCAGTGCATGCCCCAACTACACCGCAGAGAAACGAACGTTCGTGCACGTAACATTGGTCTTTTCAAGCTATGCTAGAACGCATACTGCAAATGAAATTGTTAAATGCCCACTACGCCATAATTTTTCATTTGCGAATCAGCAAAAGGGCCACTGCGAGTCCCTAAGGCAACACGCAAACCTACGCAGCTGATTACTTTGTTGACGCTTTTCCAGGTGATGATGATGAAATATGTCTGAGTGCTTTGTAATGAGTGGGCCTTTAAAACAACCACTCACTGCAATTCACGTGTCTGGCGCCATTCTATGCTTCTGCCGCGTAATCTTACATGGGTTAAGAAGACTCCTTCTATTAGATGGCACACACACACACACACACACACATATATATATATATATATATATATATATATATATATATATATATATATATATATATATATATAATGTGTTTTTTATAAGCCCTTGAAGAAATACGGTGCCTCCGTGGTAGGACACCTGCTTTCCACGCAGACGACCCGTTTTCGACTCTAACTTGAACCGAACATGTTTTATTTTCTTTCCCTCTTTCTGGATTCGTCGGTGGTCACAGACAAGATGATGATTTTTCGCTAACAACCAACGATGCCAGCACCGACAGCGACGCCGGAATTTCTGCGAAAGGAGCTCTTTTACACGATCGCTTTAAAAGCTCAACTCTTTACACACTCTGTGTCTATTCATGCCATCGAGCCCGAGGCTTGCTTGAAAGAAACAGAAAAAGTGAGAGATAATGAGAATACTGACGTAGCCATAGCGAGAGATTAGAGAAATATAGCTAAGAAGAGCCGGGCAGCTCAGCTATAGAAAATAGTTGGGATGAGGTTACACGCGAGAACAGGAAGAACCATTGCTAATACAGACACGACCAGTGGCTACATTGATAGAAGGATCAGGGTATTCCATCTTTGTTAGAATCAACCTAAACCAACGTGCCTACCTCCCTTGTTTTTATTCTACATCGATGGTTCAGTGAATCAATTGTTATTACTAGTAGTCCGTCCCCACACCACATACATTGGGGAGCAACACGAGCAGTGGCAGAAACAGTCCGCTTATCTCCAGGTGCCATTGCGTGCGCCGCGGAAAAAAAAGACAGTTGGCGCTCCCCTTCCCAACACTCTACCCTGAGGTACGCTTTCTCAGAACACATTGTTTTTTAAAAGCGAAGCATTTCTTTGCGTACTGTAAGCACTTTTGCGTTTCTATATACGTATCTATCTATCTATCTATCTATCTATCTAGCCGCCTACGCCTGGGTGCTCTCGTGTCGCATCCTTAACTTGGTGTAGACCAAAATTTGCATGGGAGGGTAAGAGATATTGACGAATAAGTCCGGCTGGTCATGACATGAATAACGTGAAAATCCTGTCGCATACGTCATCAAACCCTTTGCTGCAGACACGTGTGACACATACCCGTGTACCACGGGCCGCGGTATGCGGGCATGCGCCACATGTGTTTGACACTTTATAGCTACCCAGGAACGGCGAGGACATACATTAGTAATTTAAATGCGACAGCGTTAAGAAAAACTGACGTCGGCCGCGTTGACACGACGAATTCAAATAATAAATATCAGGGTTCCAGCAGGAATCGAACGTAAGCAATCTGCGTGGCAATCACGTATTCTACCACAGAGCCACGCCAGATCTCGGAACTGCTTTGGAAAAAGAACCTATGCAGGCGTAATGTTGTTGAAACGTCAATTGTGGTTGCAGTGCAGGCTGCCTAATTTTCTAAACATTACATACGTTCTCCTATGAGGCAGGTGTCATATCGGGTTAACGTCAACTGTACACTTAAGCGCCATCCACCGTAGTTGGTCTGCGAAGCAATATCCAGGGCTACCACCCTCGCAGGGACAAGTGTTACAGATCACCTTACCGCTTCTGGTGTTGGTAATACACATGTTTCTGTTGGCATCATTACGCAACTGTAAAGAACTGGTTATATGAAACATATGCGGCTGTTGAACATATGTCTATGCATACGACATGTGTACATATATTTAAGGTCATTTCGTAACGTTTCGCTCAAAAAAGAAAATTACAACCCAGTCACCTTGCCTCCGCATGCTTCGCATAACATCGATTTCCATGGTGCTTGGGATCCGCCAAATTTTTTCACTGAGAATTCTGTCTTGATTTATTTTTTGTGTTCTGGCTCTTTCATCATCGTTTTTTTAGTAAATATACATTATGCGCATTATTATTGTGGTCTTTCCAGTGATCTTCTGAATTTCTTAGCTCATTTTGTGTTGATGGGCTACAGCTGCGGCTAAAACTTCCTTGAACTGGCCTTGCCTGCTCCGCTCATTCTCCTCTCACTGCTTTTTTGTCTCTTATGAAATTCTTTTGCATTTCTCGAGAACTTCCTCCAAGGCAATACCTCTTCTTCAATGTAATGAAAATTGGGCGAGTTGGGCAATAACGGAAAGTTGGACGCAGGACTGGGCAGTATCATGATAATATTTCAGAGATACTTTTGAGTATCTGTATTTCTGTATCGAGATACGTTTGAAAAATGTATTTGTAGCTCAGTACACGTTTTACGATGTGTCGGTTGTATCGCGATACTGTGCCGGGCACAAGTATCTCGTTAGTTTTTTTTTTCGCAAATGATTTGAGGCGTCTTTCCAAAAAGTAAATAACTTTTTTTCTTTCTGTAAGGCGTGCGCCGGTCGACGACATAGAGAGTGTGGCGATGGTTTCCCACAGGCACAGAATGGCCCTTGGGGCAAAGCACCCGACGCCGCCGACAGCAGAATCCACGGAGGTCCATCAGCCTCTGCCGAAGAAAGCCGTTGTTTTGGCTGTCTCTCACCACCAGTGCAGCGCGACTACTCTTTTGTTCTCGGGCAGCCAGCCTACTCTTCATGACCCCAGCGCGGATACCGCCGAAACAGACACTTCGCGCGCGTTCAATTCTCAAAGTGGCAGCACATTATAAGCATTTCCCATAGTTGCGGTGGAAGTGACTTGATGATGGCTGTCTCTGTCGCGCTTTCGGCCACCCCTCCTGCATGTCAAGGTGGATTCCTAGTTGATTTACAAGAGCGAAACGGTCTTTTGTGGTACCAGGCTCCCGAACTTGACCTGTTGGTGCTTGCTGAAGTGGGCGCTGGTAGCATAGGCGGGGATAAAAGCGTTATTGAAATTTTGACCGAGCATTAAGGTGCCCCCCACGAGGAGTGACCATCTCGGCCCAGGCGACGAGTGCTTGCTGTAGTATCCTACAGGCCATCTCATTGAAGAGAAAAAAATCCGCCATGCTAGGCTGCGCACGGGAGTACAAAGGAGTACAAAGGCGGTACAAAGGCCCTCGTGTCGCGACACGAGTCGCAGGAGCTGCAGTCTTGGGAACGGCGACAGTGGGCAACGCACCAGCGAACCACACGTCACTAGACCGAGCAATGGCGAACGGTGAAGGCCGTGCAGCATGCTCTATACTCTTAGGCACGTTCTTTGAACCGGTAGAGGACGGATGCAATGCTTGGGTGCTCAAAGCAGAATGGAACCTTTGCGGAAAGGTAATATTTTGTTGGCAGACACCAACGTCAAACTTCAAACTACATCTCAAGGTAAGAAACGCGTATTTTTACCCCCATTGTTATAGTTGCATCTCTATAGTTGTTATACGTTCCGCTGAGCGCGAATACATTTTCTTGTTCCTAGAGGGTACACCCAAACGGTGCATCAGAATATGAGCAGTGCCTCAAGAGGCGCCGGAAGTGCAGTTCTGTGATAAATAAATAAATTGCAAGTTTCAAGTGCACTGCAACATTTACAATATTATGCTGCACTTCATAAATGTATTTGTGGAGTATGAACAGCCCCGAAGTAAAAAAAAACTGTACTGCAGTATTTGTATTGCTCTATCTGTATTCCGAGATACTTTTTTCGTCTTTTTGCAAAAGTGCCTTCGAAATATCTTGCTACGTCAAGGACAAATCTTTCTCAGTATTTGTATTTTCGGCTTCCAACCCATGCATTTCGATATCTGTATTCCGGAATACTTGTTCGAGTATCTCTGCCCTGGTTCGGCCCTACACCATAGTGCCCATGCTACGAAGACTGGGCGAAGATGGAATCATATTCATTCCAAATAATGTTCACCCTAGAGCAGACGAGCTGGGAAATTGTTGCTGCTCCTTCTGACACCAGCGTGCTCCACTGTGGAGACAACAAGAAGGATTAAGGCGCCTTATTTGCAGGTCCGTTAGCAGCCGTGAATTCCTACCGCAATTAATTTCATATGCTGATTGTATCTTCCATTTTAACGCGATAGCGTTAAAGAGCTCGTTTCGCAGAAATTCCGGCGTCGGCGTCGGTGTCGGCGTCGGCGTCGTTGGTTGTGAGCGAAAAATCATCATCTTGTCCGTGACCGAAAAATCGAAAAAGATGCAAATAAAATAAATAATAAAAATTTTCGGGTCCGAGTGAGGATTGAACCCGGGTCGTCTGCGTGGCAAGCAGGTGTTCTACCACACAGCCATGCCTCTTTTTTTTTCTCTTACATGGTATTTATTACAAATGAGGTTCATGTATACACATAGCGTCCAAAAACTTAAGGCTGCCTCCACAAATGTACAATAGGCATGTGAAAATAACTTCCTCTGCTTGGAAATGCAGTGAAAATAACTTTCATGCTTCGCAAACGCAAGCGTCCTTTATAAAGGTGTCGAAAATATAACATGTGCAATGGGATTTATTTACAGAGCCCAACAAATGGCGATAGAACGGGGAGTGGACACAGTGCGAAGAAGATGGTGACACACGATCTCGTGGTGCCTTCCTCTCGTGATGATGATCGTTGTTCCCTGTCGTCTTCATTCCTTCATTACAATTACCCCCCGTCGAAAAAGATGAAGCCATCCTGGCAATCCAAGAGGTGGGAACAAGTGGGTCGAAGTACGGCTTGAGGCGGTCTACGTGAACAATATCATGTCCACGCCGGCGACGGTCGCTCGGCGGAGTGAGAGGTTCAATGGCGTAGTTCACCGGTGAAGTACGCTCGACGACGCGGTAGGGGCCGTGATAGTTGGAGAGTAGTTTGGGAGACAACCCAGGAGCGCAGGGCGGTATATGCAGCCATACAAGTGTTCCGGGTGCGAATTTTTCTGCAGGCGGGTGGTCGTCATCGCGCGCCTCTTTCTGGCGTTGTTGGTTGGCCGTCGTAAATTGCTTGGCTAGTCGGCGGCATTCTTCAGCGTGACAAGCGGCTTCTGATACGGTCGTGCACTCGGATGCATCCGGTGCGTATGGCAGCAAAGTGTCGATTGTGTGGGAAGGCTGGCGACCATACAGAAGGAAGAATGGGGAAAACCCAGTTGTGACTTGCGTAGCGGTGTTGTACGCGTAGGTAGCAAATGGAAGAACAAGGTCCCAGTTTGTTTGATCAGATGCGACATGCGTCGCGAGCATGTCACCCAGGGTTCGATTAAACCGCTCAGTCAAACCGTTCGTCTGAGGGTGGTAGGCAGTACTCGTCCGATGTACCATATGGCACTGACGGAGAAGCGCTTGAATCACGTCGGAGAGAAATACACGGCCACGGTCACTGAGAAGTTCGCGTGGAGGGCCGTGACGGAGCACAAAACGATTGAGGATGAAAGATGCGACGTCCTGCGCTGTCGCCGTGGGCAGAGCAGCGGTTTCGGCGTACCGTGTGAGGTGGTCCACAGCAACGATAGCCCATCGGTTGCCTGCCGTGGTCAATGGCAATGGCCCATAAAGGTCGATTCCGACGCGGTCGAATGGGCGGTCTGGGCACGGGAGTGGCTGTAGTGAACCTGCTGCAGGATGCGGTGGTGTTTTCCGTCGCTGACATTCGTGGCAGCCTCGAATGAACTGACGAACAAAGGTAAACATTCCGCGCCAGTAATATCTTTTCCGTAAGCGTTCATAGGTCTTGAAGAGACCGGCGTGAGCACATTGCGGGTCGGAGTGAAAGGACGCGCAGATTGTAGAGCGAAGCGTTCGGGGAATAACGAGGAGCCACTTCCTGCCGTCTGGTGAGTAGTTGCGCCGGTACAAGAGGCCATCTCTAATGCTGAAGTGTGAGGCCTGGCGTCGCAGTGCTCGAGTGGTCGGAAGTAGGGGCGCCTCAGATAAAACGTCAAGAAGCGAAGCTGTCCATGGATCGTTGCGCTGTGCAGAGGAGACGGCGTCGACGTCAAGAGCTGACATGGTGTGATCTACAGAGGATACGGATGCTGTCTCAGTGGACAGTGGTGACCGCGACAGAGCATCAGCGTCGGCGTGCTTGCGGCCGGAACGGTACACAACGCGGATGTCATACTCTTGAAGTCGAAGAGCCCAACGGGCAAGGCGACCTGACGGATCCTTCAGCGAAGACAACCAACATAACGCATGGTGGTCCGTAACTACATCAAACGTGCGGCCATATAGGTATGGGCGGAACTTGACAAGCGCCCAAATTATGGCCAAGCATTCTTTTTCGGTAACGCTGTAGTTTGACTCAGCCTTGGTGAGCGTTCTGCTGGTGTATGCGACGACATACTCGGGGAACCCAGGCTTTCGTTGTGCGAGAACCACGCCGAGGCCGACACCACTGGCGTCTGTGTAAACCTCAGTTGCGGCCGAAGGATCGTAGTGGCGCAATATAGGTGGTGATGTCAGGAGACAGCGAAGAGTGGAGAATGCTTGATCACACTCGGAAGACCATGACGAGATATCGGTGGCGGTGCTCAAAAGTTGGGTCAAAGGCGCAATTATAGAGGCGAAGTTGCGCACAAACCGGCGAAAGTAGGAGCATAATCCTACGAAGCTCCGTAACTGCTTTACAGTCGTCGGCTTGGGAAACACAGCGACAGCGCGTAGTTTAGCCGGGTCTGGAAGTATACCGTCCTTTGATACGACGTGGCCGAGAATTGTAAGTTTCCGCGCAGCGAAGTGGCATTTCTTGAGATTCAGTTGGAGCTGAGCATTCTTCAGACATGTCAGGACATGTTTCAGGCGTACAAGATGTGTTGCGAAATCTGGCGCAAAAACAACAATATCGTCCAGGTAGCAGAGACATATGTTCCATTTCAAACCGCGCAGAACCGAGTCCATCATGCGCTCGAAGGTGGCCGGTGCATTGCAGAGGCCAAAGGGCATGACATTGAATTCATATAGGCCGTCTGGTGTTATGAAGGCTGTCTTTGGACGATCGGCATCTGCTAAGGGTACCTGCCAATACCCCGAACGCAAATCTAACGATGAAAAAAACTCGGCTCCTTGTAAACAATCAAGGGCGTCATCAATCCTGGGTAGAGGATACACGTCTTTCCGAGTGACCTTATTTAAGCGCCGGTAATCCACGCAGAAGCGAATGGAACCATCCTTCTTTTTAACTAGAACCACAGGTGATGCCCATGGACTTTGTGATTGTCGAATCACGTCGCGTTGAAACATATCATCAACTTGTTCGGTAATAACTTGACGTTCAGCGGCGGATACACGGTATGGTCGCTGTCGCACAGGGGGGTTGGAGCCCGTGTCGATGTAGTGACGAATGGTAGAAGTTCGGCCAAGGGCAGGTTGAGCAATGTCGAAAGATTCGCGGAATTGGTACAGCAGTTGAAGAAGATCAGAGCGTTGAGATGGTGATAGTCCTTCTGCGATCGACGAACTGAATATTTCGGAAGGTGGTACATCAGAAGGGTTGAGAGCACTGTTGACGTCGGGGTCGCTGCCAGATGAATTTTGCTCCATGGTAAAAATTTGTCCTTTCTCGATGACGTGCGCGCACCCAAGACATTCACCTTTCAGCAGTTGGATGGGATACGGAAGGGGATTGGTGAGGCAGAGAGCGCTGTTTCCTTGAGAAATTGAGAGGGTTGAATAAGGCACACGAAGTGCTTTCCGACTTAGGAAGAGCCTTGAAGGTTCGAAGAATGCAGCTTCATCACAAATACTGTCGCAGAACACGGGGAGCAAAACAGCTGCTGTCGGCGGAATTTCAGTATCTTCCTTGACGAATAGTTTGTGTGCGGCTTCCTGAACGTGGATGGAGGGATGGTCGTAGAACGGGAACAGTTCGAGTTCAGATCTGGCACAATCAATAACGGCGTGATTACGCGATAGAAAATCCCAACCAAGTATGACGTCGTGCGAGCAGGATGAAAGGACGATAAACTCAACAATATAGTGGTCCTTCGCGATGATCAGTCGGGCAGTGCAGGCGGCTATAGGCCGTACAGGTTCTCCATTCGCTGTACGCAAGGATATCATGTCAAGGGGCGTGGTCACTTTTCGGAGCTTGCGGCAAAGTTTGGCGTCTATTACGGAAACGGCAGCACCGGTATCGACAAGAGCATATGCAAGGATGCCTTCTACAAAAACTTCGACAATATTCGACGGCAATGTTCGAGGACTTGAGCATTTCGACAGCGCAGTTCTTGCCTCGTGAACTGCGGCGGCTAGTTTCCCTCGTTTTCAGGGGCTGGCCGAGGACGCATGGGTGAAAGTGAGCGACGACGGGGTGAAAGTGAGCGACGAGGCATAGGTTCCGGATAGTCACGTGAAGACGCGCTTGATTGAGGATCTGAGTTTTCATAACGAGATGGGGGGATGGTCCATGTAGTTGTTCTGAGAGCGGACCTCGGTGTATCCTGGCACACGACGACGGCAGTATCGGGCGATATGGCCAGGGCCGCCGCATGCAAAACAGATCGGCCGGTTATCGCGCGTTCGCCAGGCATTTGCAGTGATGGGAGCAGCCCATGTGGTGGACGGCTGAGTCGAGGCGGCGGTAGCGATGGGAGCAGCCCATGTGGCAGATGGCTGAATCGGTGGTGAGGTATGCGGCACTCAATGGAACGGCGAGAGCTGGTATAGCTGCTGCCGCTTTACTGCCTCAGCGTAAGTAAGAGGCGCGGCGACAGGATGCTGCTGGAAGGGCACCGGCATGGCCTCGGAAATCTGCTCTTGTATTACTTGTCGGAGCACGGGAGCCAACGGGGTTGGGTGCCGCAGTGGCTGCTGCTGTGAGAGCTCCTGGTGCTGAGCATAAGGGAGGAGAGAAAGCTGACGAGCCACTTCCACACGCACGAAGTCTTTCACTTGTGCAAGAAGGTACGACTGCTCTGGCATGACGTCAAGTGCAGTGACTGGTTGAATCGTCGAAGATGAACGTCGCGTGAGAGCTCGTTGCCTCCTCAACTTGTCATAGCTCTGGTACAGGGTTACCACATCGGACACAGTGCTAGGAGACTTCGCGAGGAGCATCTAGAAAACGTCGTCGTCGACGCCCTTCATAATGTGCTGCATCTCAGCACTTTCGCTCATTGAGGCATCGACGCGCCTGCAGAGGTCGATGATGTCCTCAATATAGGCGGTAAATGTTTCACCTGGTTCCTGAGCCCGAGTACGCAGGCGTTGTTCGGCGCGTAACTTCCGTACGGCAGGGCGACCGAAAACGGCGGTTATGGCCTGCTTGAAAGCGGACCAGTTCTCGAACTCAGACTCGTGGTTCGTATACCACAGCTTCGCCACGTTGGTGAGGTAAAAAGTCACAGTGCCCAGCTTAGCAGCGTCATCCCACCTGTTGGGTCCACTGACTTTTTTCGTAGGACGACAGCCAGTCTTCAACGTCCTGGTCTTCTGTGCCTGCAAATATCGGGGGGTCTCGCTGGTGAACCGGGCCGGGGCAAACAGCGGCCGCGAGAGGTGGTGTCTGTTGGGCAGCGTGAGCTTGCATGGCCGACGGCAACGTGCGGGATCGGAGTTCCAGGGCGCAGACGACGGGGATACCCAGCACCTCCACCAAATGCAATGGGATTTATTTACAGAGCCCAACAAAAGGCGATAGAACGGGGAGTGGACACAGTGCGAAGAAGATGGTGACACACGATCTCGTGGTGCCTTCCTCTCGTGATGATGATCGTTGTTCCCTGTCGTCTTCATTCCTTCATTACACATGTAATATCCCAGAAATATTGCGTGGTACAAGCGTACATTGCCATCGGGCGTCAGAATATGCGACTATCATAATGATTTCGTAGTTTAAAGCCAGCCACCCATTACAAACGGTACACACCTTACTGCGCGTATTCCCTTAACACCACGTAGTGGGTGCATAGCAAGTTCGAAAACTTCTCCCACATTTGCCACGCATAATTGCTCCTGGTTTAAAGCATGCTACCCATTACATAGTATGCACTAAGTGGTTGAAGTACGCAGTAGGGACATAATATCGCTATCGCGTTCAACTCTTAAAGGCGAAGATTAAGGGTCCCCAATTTTTTATTTCGGCTCCTAGATTTAATGCAATTCGTCAGTGGCACATCATAAATTATCAGTACTCGTTCAAGTTCTGCATTAACATAACCCACTATCGTAAAAAACCGCCAGGACTGCGCAGAACGCGCAGCACAGTCACAGCGAAAGCTGGGAGAGCGGCCTTTCTGAACGTTTTTTAAACACTCTTGGGGCAACTACTACAGGCGCAATTGCATGGTACCCACTACGCCATAAATCATCATGATTTTTGTGTAGTGGGGAAGCGTCTACTATGCCATTATTCGTCATTCTTCAGAAAAGCGCGGTACCCGCTACACTCTTGTAACGCATTATGTGCACTTTGTTGATGCTGTGGCTGACGACGATGAAGAATTATGCCTCAGGCTGTTGTAATGGGTTGGAGCATTGAACGACCCACTCGTTACGCAATTCGCATTGGTTCTTACTTTGCTGGTCTAAAACGCTTTACAACACACGTTAACGTGATTCCTTACCCGACATGAAGCCTGCATAGGGTCAGTTTGCACCGCAGTTTCAAGCAGCCATTTCTTCGAGAACACATTTTATTAGAATTGCTATTAACCTAAAGGACATCTATGACGAAATAGACTTTGGAACCAGACTGGTACCCCATCTTTCTGAGATGCTTGGCCTCACCATCTTTTGTGTATGACATGATTCGATGAACTCTAGCTGCTCTACTGCACGTCGTAAGACGTCGAGTGTTCCTCAGTAACACCAGAGCGCTTATAGTCGCTGTGTGATTGTATTTGCTTCATATTATTAGTGCCATTTATGTTCATTCTAACACATTTTAATAAATGCCATGAAAGAAAAAAAATAGCTCAGTGGTAGAGTGCTGGGCTGTCACGCAGAGGACCCGGGTTCGATTCCCTTTGTGTCATAGGTGTTTATATTTATTTATTTAGTTTTTTTCTTATTTCGTGCGATATTGGTTACGGACACCGGCGGCGGTGGCGGCGGCGGGCAACTACGGCGCAGAAACGACCTTTGTTGTGATCTCATAACAGCTTTCGCTGTAAAAAGCAGCGATTGCTGTAATATCGTTGGTTTTTTTTAAAGCTTTGGTGTATCCCCTTAACGCCGGCACTCCTAATTTTTTTTGAAACACATTTGTGTCTGCAGCAATCGGGTTGATGAAAACGCAAGTTAACCCGACCCACCATTGCAATGATATGAATGATCAACGTGGAATCACAGTATGAATAACCTATTTATTAGGGGTATAGTATAGGTAGCATGAAATACAGTCTACGGAGGCTATTCATTTCCCATAGGTCAATTATAACCTCTGTTTGTGTCATTTCTGCTTGCTCATAAATGTTTTTATCACAGAAATGGGAACGCAAGGAACACAAAACATGACACATCAGCGCAAAAAAGGTTGATATGCCTTCTTCAGACTCCTTCTAGTTTCAGAAGAAAATTTGCTTTGCGTAACTTCATGGTCAAAACACCAGCGTTATATGCCTGCTCAGTTCTTTTTGGGAGCTAAAGTGCAGTTCGACTGTAAACTCAGAAGTGATGTACTTCCATTCTGTAAAATAAAGTGTTACTTTCTACATATATAGTGTGTACCACTACATTCCACGTTCACACCCTGTAGGCTGGGCCAAGGGCATGAGGTGGATTAGATGGGACAAACCTGAGTGCCGATTTGCAACGTGTAATTAAAAGTGAAAAAAATAGATACGTTGTCCTGGGTGGTGTCGCCACCATGACGACGCTTTACTGCACCCTAGCTTGTCTATTACTAATCGTTGAAAGCCGATGGTAAAACTGCATGAAACCGACTTTGAGAGAAAGAGTGAGAAAGGTGCTAAAACTGAATTCAATTCAAATTTTTATTCACCAGACAAAAATTGGAAGGTTGCCAAGGCTAAAAGCCGTGCGAACAGCTTGAAAAAGACGCTTGTGACCTGTACATACACATGGCAGTAGTGCGTAATTGATTCGTGGTACATAATGCACATGTGCAAAAGCTGGCATCACGGCCGGAGTGATTGCTCCCTAAACAGAGCTGTGTTCTGATGCATTGATTTCCATTCTGTTAGCGATTTATAGGTAAACAGGGTATGAAAGGACAAGTCTGAGGAAACCATGTTGCAGCTTTCATGAAGAATACATTAGAAATCTTCATGAAATCTAGACAAATTCTACTCTGAAATAAGTGCAAGAATATCGCTTAAGTCCGTGCAGTAAGTCCATGCAGTAGAAGTAACCTTAAGTCCATGCATTACAAGTAACTCTCTTGCGGGTCTGCAGCTTTTTTAACTATAATAATTGTTGTGGTTTTGCATCCCAAAAGCACGACCTGATTATGAGTGACGCCATGGTGAGCACCAGATAGTCAAATTTCCAGCAACTGGAAATTCAACTCTTTGGTGTTCTGCAACGTGCTGCTCAATAGAAATGTTGTATTTACTAAATTGTGACGCGAAAACAATTGTAACTCGAAGGGGTGGTTTTTCATTGCGTCCATGAAGAAAACCTAGTTATTTCGGTATTCGATTGTAACGCGAGGATTGACTTAAGGTAGCAAGAATCTAGAAAGAACTCGCATTACATTCGTGTGAATGCGGTAGATGGGCCTCTAGCATCTTGCCAATCTCAAAATGCGACCGCCGAGGCCAGGGTTCCATTCCAGGACCTTCGCGTCAGCAGCACAGTACCATAACCACTAGGCCGCCGCACTTGACAGTCTGTGGCTTTCATGTGTAACGTCCGGCGGACGATGTTTCATAATGACACGTTTTTTGAATTAGTTGAAGCAGAGGTGACCACATAGAATAATGAATACATAACATCTTCATTATTAACTAAGATCCTGATGCAATACTACCAAATAACCACACATACTGCACGAACATGAAGACTTTTCCATCCGCTAAAAAAACACGTGCTAGCCTTCAGCAAGTTTAGACTGGCCCGGAATTCGTCATTCAGGTGCATCTCTATTGTTAGGCTAAGAAACTTGCCAATGTATCATTTCAGTGGTGTAACTATGACTTTGCATAACGAACATTTCTAGGCAGTTCTCCAAGGATAGCTTGCTCTTATGAAATGCCTATATACACATTGGTATTTCGCATGGATGTGCGTACATTCGAGTTGTACGCAATGTAAGAAAGAAGCGGCAATTTTGAGGGCTTGTTTTTTTTTGTTAGACACAATAGTAATGCGAACTAACAGGTAGTAATGCCAAGGAAGGTACAGGGGATGTTATCAGTAGTAAAGGTAATGTCAATTTGAAGAAAGAAAAGTTTGATGAAAAGATAACTATAGGCGGTAATCTTCCGCGAATTCTGCGCAGTACATCATCAACGACGTGAGATCGGGCGCATTTATACTAAAGGGTCGATGAGAGTCATGGCGACTCGCAGCTTACTTTAATTTTACATGTACGTTGTGAATTTTTTTATTGTTTAATCACGCACAGGAGACATCTCACACAGGCACTACCTTGGAGGTCGAAATCCAGTACCTACTGGCTACTCGGAGTGCATGGACAACCGAGGACCGCCGAGGTAATGCCATAAGTAGCTTCGCGCACCGTATCAGTCTTTCTTTTTTCCGCAGGTCCGTGTTGCCGCCACAACCTAAGTCCAATCAAGCAAATGCCCGCGCGAGGGCGGCACGCGGGCTGTCACCATGCCACTCCCAAAAGAACATTTTTTCAACGTGCGTACCCCGCCGGGGACGTCCGTGGACGAAGTCATCGACGCCACGGAAACCTTGGTGGGGCTTCAGGAGATGTACAGTGTCCAGCACCACGGAGGGTACGACTTTCAAGTCGGAGTCAACTCGTCACGAGCAGTTCAAGTCCTTTTGGCAACCAGCGGTCTACATCTCGGCACCCATGTAGTTCCCCTCGTACCAGTGGCCAGGCAAGTCGCAAGCGTCACGTGCTTGTACTTGCCATCCTACGTGTCCGCCAATGAAGTCGCAACCAGTCTCAAGTCTTTCGGAACCACGTTGAAGATTGAAGAAGCTCGATACAAAGATCATCCCAGCATTCGCACCGGGACCCGGCTACATCAAAATGGATATGCGGCCTGAAAATCCACTTCCGAATTTCGCACGTGTGGGTGGCCACAGAGTGACTTTCGAGTACCGCGGCGTACGCCGCCTCTGCAGGCGTTGCAACCTCGAGGTCCACCTCAAGGCACAGTGCGATACCCCGCACTGTGCCAGGTGCGGAGTTTTTGGCCACAGAACGGACACCTGTACCGAACCGTGCCGACGTTGCGGCGGAGCCCACGCCAGCGTCGATTGCACCGCAAGAAAGTAGTATAGTATGGCGGCGGCCATGGATGTAGACGAATTCCCAGCACTCAGGCGGGCGGCTTCCACAGACGAGACACGGAGACTGACTACTTTACGTCCTGCGAAGCGGCCGAAGCCGAGCGACGCTACGGATAACCTGGAACAGAACGCCACCCCCGCAAAGACGCCAGCACAAGCCGACGCCGCGACAACAAAGGGGCCGCAAAAAGAAACACGGCGGGATGCGGAGCAGCTGACGCGCACGAACAGCGAGCAACACGTGACACAAGCGAGCCATGCTAGGCCCAACCACGCTAACGCCGCCGAAGCGGAGAGGGTCACAGACAGCGGAGAGCGAGAGACAGGAGAGCCGCGCGGCGCGACGGGCGTCAGCGGCGAAGAAAGGGAAGCAGACAGAGAAGACGACGACACCAGCGTAGTCAGTTGGGCAAGCGTCGAAGACACGGTCGGTGGCGGGGTTCAAGAGCGTGGCCTCGAGAAACGTCAAAAGGACGACCTCTTCACGACGGACAAAGGCAACGAGCCGCAGGGGGGACCGGAAACTCAGCCTGGAAAGAAACATGACGTCGGGAGCCAGGGCCGAGGCGCGCAACACGTGGTGGCATAAAAAAGGTGACGACGATGAGCCACGTAGTCGCGAGACCCGGCAACTTCTAAACGACGGACACCCCAGCAGTTCAACCGAGCAGGAGAAGACGAACAACATGCCAGGAGAAGAAGAAACGACAGAACACGAGTCGCAAGACTCCAGCCGGCTTCAACCACCGTCCGTGGGCACGCCGCAACATGGCGGCAGCTCGCAACAGCGCGGCGGGGAGGGAGCCCAACATGGCGCCCGAGAAGAAAAGAACGTGGCGGACGGGTCGGCCACTCAGGACCACGCAGGAACACCTTCGTCAGATGAGCACGAACCCGGCGAGCTCGTTATTGACGAACACGCACCCAGGTCTCCCAGCTCCCCCGGGCCTACCCTGCCACGAGCATCTCCGATGCCAGCGGGCGTCGGCCGTGGACGACATGGCCGCAGCCGAGACCCCGAGGCCACCCACGGTGGAAACAGCATCCAGCCGCTCAGGCCTTCAGGTCTGGGCGTCCACACACAGGGCGTTGAAAAGCGCCCCCAACGCAGCATGAAGAAGGCGCGGCGGGACATAGCAGGGCGTCACCGAAGCGGCACGCCAGGCAGCGAGCGAGAGGAGCTGAAGGCGAGGCAGCGCTCAAGTCAACAGGCAGCGCCGGACGGCATAGACACGGACAGCGACTTCTATTGAATAGGTGGGTGAACTCCAGGCTTCTCCCAGCCAACATGTACCAGCCTTGCGGCTGCTCACATTAAAAAAGCGCCGCACAAAAGACTGAACTCTCCCGACCAAGTACAAACCTGTGCATTTCTAGCCATAAGTATACGGGTCCGTAGACTGAAATAACTGTCATGTGTTTCATAGACATGCTAGCGCTATCACTTTGCACTGTGTACAAATACTCGTTACCTTTGCATATTTTTCCTTTTCGGC
Source organism: Rhipicephalus appendiculatus (assembly GCA_030522465.1). Classification (NCBI taxonomy): domain Eukaryota; kingdom Metazoa; phylum Arthropoda; class Arachnida; order Ixodida; family Ixodidae; genus Rhipicephalus; species Rhipicephalus appendiculatus. The sequence continues at coordinate 79,897 of JALIZH010013414.1, read as the reverse complement.
GCATGTAAGGCAATGCCCGGTCCTTTTCTTTCCTTTTTTTTCCCTTATGCCACGGTAATTTCATCCATTGTTAAATTTCATAACACTTCTAGTCAAATGGCGGCACGGAAAGTGCGCCGAAAAAGTCCATTGTTCATAGGCAGGTGTGCAACCGTCACGTGGTTTTACTTGCCATGCTGTGGCCGATAATGAACACGCAATATAGTTTCTTGTGGATAGGAAGCCGCTGCAATGAATCTGATTGTCCGTACGTTGCGAGCGCGTTTCTCGTGCTCTCCGATCATGCAGCTTATCCATTGCAATGTATTCGATCGGGTTTATTACCCGTCTTCGCCAAGCACCTTCCTCTTTCCTTGCGATAATTTAAATGTTCACGGTTGCGTCACTCGATGACAAAAGGCCAACTGCCCTCTTAAGGTGGAGACGATAGGTAGTGGACTGCCAACGTGAACATGTACTTTGACCAGTGCAAATTTCGTTTATTGATAATGTCCAGTGGAAATTTCACCCTGTGTAATATCATTTGTCTCTAAACATGATTGTGCATCTCTGGCGATGGGTCCTGGAGGACTACTGTAAGGTTAAAAGGGATGCCTTGCTGTGCGTTATTGGGGTTTACTGCCCGTTGATATTTTTGGCGAGAATAACTGTGCATGTGCTCTCGGGTCTCAAAAATGTATTGTTCAATCAAAGTGTTCGGCCAAGCAGTGGAACCGCAGTCGACATGAGGTTTGGAATTCCACTTCCGAATTTCGCACGAGTGAGAGGCTATAGCGACCTGTCCCGGCTTTTTTTTTTCAAATGTCCCTCGTAGTTATGCTTATGACAGAGGATGCACGGCTCGGCCGTACACTGGTCGTGATAGTAGACGACACAAATACGTGCAGTCGATACACTGTCATTCCCTGCTACGTGTGTTGGCGCGGCCACCTGTCTCAACAGGTGGCGACGTGAGGCAGGTGACCGTTCGCTCCGCACACATCTGTATGAGCGCATTGCGCAGAGTAAGAGTTGTATTGCGCAGAATTAAGGTGTAGAAGAACAGATTACTTTAATCAGAACTTTCTGAGCATATTTCAATTACCTTCATGTCATCCCTTGTCCCCCCCCCCTCCTTTTTTGTCTTGTACAAGGAACTTGTTAATTATTTTTGAGCACAATATGTGCAGATATGTTGATATGTGCTACGCCCTCAGTAGGGCAATCATTAAGGGTAGTTGCATACTGTGAACTTGTATATACATCATGCATCATAGATTAATTTATTTTGAGAATAGGATGTTCTCCCCAGTCCGTTGGTGGCCCAGACATGGCGGCCCTACATGGAGTGTGTACAACCCTTGTTTACCAGGCGTTGGCGGGCCCACGGAACCGTGAGCGAAACACCGCCTGCCCTATAGTATTTATTGCCTAGCTTCGCACAGTGTTTGAAACACCCTCTTACACTGATTAGTGTAGAACATGGCCTCTTCGGGTATTTCCGTCTCGGGTTTTTTTTTCCTCCATAAGTAGAACATCTCCTTGAAAATAGTCACATGGAATATCCGGGGCTTGAGCACTACGCACAAGCAAAAATTAGTAGCAAGGGCAGCTAGGAAGCAGAAGTGCGATATCCTGTGTCTACAGGAAACGAACATTTACACGTTGAAAAAAGCCAGAGAACTCGAACAGCAGTTCAGTGCCCGAGGGTTTTTTTCATTCCCCACACACCAGATGTGTGGAACGGCAATAATAGTGTTCAATTGGGCCCTCCTGAATGGAAGCCACTTTTCCTTTGACCCAGATGGTCGAATGGTAACATTCGACTTTGAATTCCAGTCGGAACAGTTTAGACTAATAAACATTTATGCTCCGGTCAGGAGCCATGCCATGGTAGACTTTTACCGGCAGCTCAACCCGCTACTTCCGGAAAGAAAACATCTTATCCTAACAGGCGACTTTAATTGTGTACTCAACAACCTAACGGACAGAATAAGCCCCGCTAGGGAGAGAAGAGACGCATGCAGAACTGAACTTAAGAAAATAGTGAACCAATTTAGCTTGGTGGACGCGTATACTTCGCAGCACGGGGGACCTTTCCGCACACATGGGCTGATAGTAATACGCAGGCCCGACTAGACCGTGTCTATGTGACACCATCATTACAGTCAGCAGTCACAGATTGCCAAGCTGTTGACCCCCCCCCCCCCCCATACGCCGTAGATATCTCGCACCACAGGCCGGTATTGGTTTCTCTTGAACTCAAAGATAGCCTATCCTACCGCCCGCCATGGCGAGTAGATAACAGGCTTTTTAATGACGAAACGGTGAAAGCTAGTTTACGCAACCGCTTGGCAGCCTCTATAGGTGAACATAACTGGGATAGCCTAAAGAGGGCATGGAAGGAAATATGCACCGATGAAGGTAAAAAGTTAAAACATCGTTACTCTAATATGATAAGGACAACGCTACAACGCATCCGCATTGTCGAAAGAGGCAAGTCGACCTCTTTATTAATGAAAACTTATGTCAGCGACTTGAAACTTAGATTAGCACGACTCAGGAGGCTAACGTCAACTGCAGCTAGCACCTCTCAAGCTAGACACTCGCCCAGCTTACACCCAGAGGTGCTAAATTACATTAATATCACCCGACTGGAACAAATGGGAAATAAAGGCAACTTAAGAAAACAGGATATTCTACAGTTTTGTGCCCACTTCGAAAAGTTAGGCACATGTGAACTTAGACTTAATCTAGAATCGGTCTTGGAACACCCTTTCCTACGCAACCTTCCGCAGCTCACTCCAGATGAGTTCTGTAGCCTAGTGTCGCCCATTACCCTAGAGGAGCTTACACGAGCATTACACCGTCTACACAAGGGTTCCGCAGCGGGATGTGACGGCTTGACCATAGAGTTCTACAACACATTCTGGGATATCCTGGGGCCCACCTTATGTGAAGTACTTAATGTCTTCACGAGGTCACACACGCTCCCATCATCCTTCAAGTGCGGCAGACTTATTTTGCTTCCAAAAACGCAGGACCACCTTAACGAGCCGCAAAACTGGCGTCCCAATACACTTTTGGGAACAGATTACAAGTTACTGACAACTGTACTGACCCTTTGCATGCAGGAAGTTATGCCCTCGGTGATCAAATCCTGGCAGTCGTGTTCGGTCATTGGCCGCAACGTACAGACATTGAACATGTTAAATAGAGACATCATCGATTATACACGACAAAGGCAGGCGAATGGGTGGATCACTTCCTTAGATCAGGCCCAAGCATTCGATAGGGTCGCGCACAAATACATTTTCGCCACTCTGTTGGCATTTGGTTTCCCCAAGCAATTTGTGTATCTCATAATGGAACTTTATAAGGACATTTGGAGTGACTTGTCCATCAACCAAGAAATAGTTGCCTCTTTCCCAGTGACGAGAGGCGTGCGACAGGGTTGTCCCCTCTCCCCTCTGTTGTTTGCATTAACCATAGAACCTTTCCTCATTCAAATAGAGAAGCACCCAAAATGTACAAGGGCTGCAGCTCCCCGGAAGTGGCACTATTAAAGTGGCGGCCTACGCAGATGACGTTGCAATATATCACAGGGATGAGGACAGCCTAGCCGCTGTTCTCAGCGTTTTTTCAGCCTATTCCAAAATCTCAGGAGCCAAGCTTAACCTGTACAAGTGCAAATCGCTCAGCCTCCATGCTACGTCTTCAACATGTCTGCATGGCATCAATGTCGCAAACAACTTAAGAATCTTGGGAATAGACTATAGTTTTAAGGGGGGCAACTGGCGAAAGCTGGAAAAAAGGAACTGGAGTCCCTTGAGAAGGAGGTCACTAGAGCCATGGAATTTAGTTTTCCGTATTACGTACGAAGATACTTGCTGAATAATGTTTTCACCGGCCGTCTTTGGTTCATGACCAACTCTCTTGTACTACCGTATAAAATAGCATGTAAAGTTAAGTCACAATTTATCAAGTTCTTTTGGAATTCTAAAACACCCCTAGTCAGGTACGAGCAACTTGGCCTGCCTCGAGAGAAAGGGGGTTGGAACATCCCGTCGCCAGTGGTGATGGCAGACATTTACGCCTTAAAGACGACTCTAAGAGTCCTGATGCTACAGGAGGATCATCCTGCAAGACAACTTGCGTCTTACTTTCTAGGAACCCAGAGCCGCCTGTTTTTACAGGCTCTGCCTCCAGGGCCAAAGGCATTGAACCCAACTCCTTTCTATAGGCATGTCATTGGCATTTATAAAAGGATAGCCGCGCTACAACTAGAGGCCCCCCCCGCTAGAAACACGCAACACGGAACTTGCACAAGAACTTTTATTGAACACAGGATGCGAAGTGAAAAACCCGAACTTTCCATGGGTATTATTAACGCCCAGCTGGCTCCCGGGAAATATTCAAGATGTGATTTGGCGCTTTGGATGGGGTGTCTTGGCTACGGCGGACCGGATGTACAAGTGGCATTATGTAGATTCGGAGCAGTGTGTTCACTGCAAAAAATATGAAGATAACAAACATGCACTACTGTCGTGCTGTGTGGCCAGAACATTCTGGACCCTGGTGGGCAGGACATACCATTCGTTGGGTATTGAAAGGTTCATTAAAAGAAGTAGATGCCCGAGTGGCGCTCTAGCACGGCTTGTGCTGACCGCCGGCTTTTTCGCTTTGTGGGAGAACAGAGGGCGAGCAGTAAATCAACGCAAGGCCCGCAGAAATCAGTGGCCAATCCTGTCTCGAACCTACAACATCGTAATAGATCACTTAGAATCGGAGTTTTTTGCACTAGGAGAAGAAGACTTTCTTAAAAAATGGTCTTGTGCCTTCGTTGAAGTTGCTAACAATAGAGTCCGACTGATGTGCGGAGCGATACAAAGCCTATGCACAACGTGATTTTTTGTTGTATGTCATTGCATTGTATAGCAATATGTAGTACCTGCCGTAATACTGTGCTGAACCTGAGACTTCGCTAGAACCTGTGAACATGTGAAAAACGAACTGTGAACCATCTTGTAAACAAGTGAATGTACCCATGTGATGCAAATAAAATTCCTTAATGCTTCGCCCCTAAATATATTCATCATATACGAGTACTAAACGAGAGGTGGCTACATACAACGGGGACGCACGACCCACGGCTTAAGGAGCTTCGCCCCTAAAAGCAATAAGAAATCCGCCAGATTACGCTAGATTTTAAAACATTTCCGCTAAATTTCCCGCTAAGACTTACTTTATCAAAAACAACAGTGAAGTTTCGTATGAAAAAAAACCTTTATCACTCTCAAAGGTTCCCCAAAACTATGAGAGCACAACTAACATATAAAAGAGTCTTCCAAAGAGTGTAACTAGAACACTAGAGGCTTCAACGCTACGGTTGTCGTCAACCTCATCATAGATGTGGACAAAAGTTATAAATTTTTATTAAGGTTGAGCGTTGGGCTATTTGGTGCAGCATAATTCCAATGTTTCACAGCGCAGGAGGGCGATTTTGCTCCACCGGTTTTGCATTGTTGAGATTGATTCCGGGGGCACTGCATTGCTTCCAGCAGATGAATAAATTGCTCCTTCATGACGCAGAAAGTGTTTTCGTCCGATAAAATTGGTGTCTTCTGGAGAACTGTGATGACGGGTAGTCGCTGCCTGATTTGATCTACTATCGTTGTAATAAACGTTATGCATCTTTCTCGCATCACAGCTTCATCTGCAAGACGTACGGCGCTAACAAGTTGCCCAGATATGGCTTGGGGTTAAAGTGGTTCTCACGTCTGGACATCAAAACGTCCATCTATTGGAATCACGAATTTATGAAGCAAGCTCGAAAGCAAAATCATGAGCTCTTTCGGCAGCTTTCTTTGATCCACATCTATCGCGTAGAATGCCTTGTTAACCTGTGAACATCTTTCATAATCGGTCTAAAAAAGCAAGTATCGAATATTGATCTGATTCTCGTACATACCATACAGCACCTCTGCCGCATAGCACTTGACAGTGCGCCTCACCATCTCCATGCATGTGCATCTTCAATTCGCTCTCTTGGACTACGATCCTTGAAACAGCTATTTTGACGAGGGATAGCCACCGCTTATTGCACTCTTGCCAAATTTTCAGCGGTTCATCGCCGTCATTGATCAGACCATAGACTTCTTGTACGCAATTTACCGGGCAGGGAATCTTGCCAACCAGCAGTACGTTTCGTTGACTAGGTATTCTAAGTTTCTCGGCAATGCTTCCGCCGATGTTGAATCAGTGTACTGCGTGAAGCATCCGCCACAAATCCGCTATATATTACAATGGCCCGTCAGAAAATCCGCTAGCCGCTAGACAAATTTTTTTTCCGTCAGAGTAAAACAAAATCCGCCAGATTTAGCGGAAAATCCGCTAAATTGGCATCACTGCCTGGGGTACGCATAGTAATAACGCACTACGTTACCGTTGTCACGTGAACCGTATTTACTTTTGGAGTCTCACGGTATCACTCACTCGCTGCGCTGTGCTCTGGAGGATATCAGCAGATTTCATTTCCTATATTTTTTTGTTTCAGTTTTCAATAAAATACTTTTATTCTATATTCGACACCACATTCAATAATTTTGGCCACTATAAGCACTATTGGATTCCACTTTGATTCGAAATAATATTTTACTATTCGGACACCCCTACCTATAGGCTTTTGCGAGCCTTCAGCCTCACACGACCTTTAACATTGAGTGTACTGATTTGCATAAAATCACAATGTTTCCCTTTGCGTGAAATTTGTGGCATCCACTATAGGCTTAAGTTCATTGGCTACTTGTAATGAACTGCTAGTGCCTGCAAACACACCACAAAGAACATCATGTCCTAATCATCACGTCCTAGCATCACGTCTGGGCAGCTACGTGTTAAATTAGCACCGTGGTTTCGATTTTGTTGCTAGAATGATGTTGTTATTTTCGGTCTGTTTTCACGTGGTAATGTCGGCGCAATGCAGAACTCTGTCTCATTGCTTCGCCTTCATTGAATGTATGTTGCTTGCAACAGGCCTAGCTGTGTGGCGTTTTTCGATAATGAGAGCTAGCTTACGGACTCGCCGTCGTTCACTTGCAGTGTTTCATCTCTCTGTTCTTCATTTTGACGTTTGTATGCCGCATCACTGTTTATGGTATAGCTCGTACTCCGGCATGACCCATGACCCGGTTTTCAATGACGAGGCAGTTTCTCTTCGCACCACAGCAGCGACTCGGCAAACTGAACAAAAAAACAAAAATCACAGAGCTCGTTGATCCGTGATGCATTTGGACTTGGACGGGGAGTGAACGGCAAACGATTGTAGGCGTAAGGGGATCCACGTGGCATCTCATTTATTTAAAAAAGGTAAAGAAAAGGTACGGTTAGCTGAAGGATCCTAGATGTTTGTTGAAGTGCCACAACTAGCTCGGGACGAAAGCTAGTAACCGCATTGCTAACTCTGCAGAATACGTGACGCTGTAACGAACATGCTACTCGATAACTAATTTGGAACTAGATTCCGCATGCGGTCAGTAAAATAGCGAATCAGACTTGAGGGGTTCCGGCTGTCTGCCCCAAAGAATGCAGCAGCCGATACAGAAACTCAAAGATTTATTCTAATAGTAACATTAATAATACTTTAAAGGAAACACCAGCACTCATGGGCCACGGCACCGCCCACTAACCTACGCCCCGGCGGAGGGCACACCGCGTGTGTGAACGACGGTCCGTCGCTGACTGTCCGGCCGGCGCGTTGGCTGCTCCTTTTGAAGATCCATGTCTGTGCCACGCGCAGCGCTGGTGCGCAGCGCGTGTCGTGCCAGCCGCGCGATGATCGTGACTCCCACAGACTTTATGCATATGCATGTTTATGCTGAGTATTGACGCAGTGCAGAGAAAAACAGAACCTGTAAATGTGTCCGCTGTTAAAAAATAAGTTAGAGGGAGAGCTTCTCGTTGGGAAAGTAATGAAAAAAGAGCTAACTGGTCGAGCAGGTATTACCGAATGCACATTGCTCTACACAAAATATTTTTTCACGGTAGTGTGACTTTTACAGGGCCCTTTCTTTCAACAGCGCAAAGCGAATAGTGCGTGTTCCAATGATGGTTTCTACTATAAGGGTTTCAGTCCAGAATGTACCACATTGCCGAGGCACTTGAACGCTCCATTCACCCATGAATCTCCGCACCACACTTGTGGTTGGATGTGTAGTCCTCACTATGGCCCAGACTACAGTTTCCTTAAGCTCACTCGCTACTTCGATGAATAGAGAAGAGGACGGACAAAACAGGTTCCAGAGGTCGAAAAAGTTGTGACTGCTGTATGTTTCCTAAATGTTTAAATTCTCTTTCGGAAGATTGGGAGGCGTAGTTATAAGTTACCATGAAATTCGGGTAGTCGCCATGCAAAAATAGGTTTAATTGCATCATGTTTGTGAATGCCAGTGTGTTCATTATCACGCGGCTGTCGTATAAGTGAGGACTACACCAGACAAATACATCTCATCTTTTTTGCCGAATGCAATGGTAAACCACCATCATTTAGAGAAGCGGTGTTATAAAACTTTTGGTAGTTGTGCTGTCAAGTTTCGCTTTATTAGGTATCTGAAAATCAATAAATAAAGAAGGTGTCACAATGACGTGCTTCGTAGGTTTCTAATGGCCGTTCTCTCAACAGTTGTCGCGGTATGCGTGCAAAATTGTAAGCTATATTTGAAGTAAGCAGCCCGTCTCCTCAAGATCTGGGTTATGCTTTAGCGAAGCTATCAAAGAGGCAAGTTATAGGCTTCAAAACAACATTTATGGCGTGGGCACCGAGCAGTACACGTATTTACCTAGATACCATGAACACAGCTTTGAAACCAGGACACCTCATTTTCTCTTTTCTGTATCATTTGCTAAAGGAATTCTCCTTTGGAGGGCGGTGGCTTGGTCTAGTTCGTATGACAGTATGATTTTTATAACACGAACAGACGACTGGACACACACTTAGACCCTCGCCCTCGTTTGTCTCTGTGTCTTGTCCTGAGTTCGCACTCTAGAAATTATCAGCAGAACTCTTCATTTCTTCGCGTGTGATGAGGGCACCTGAGACCAAAATTTGCTCGTAGACCTTGTGAATCAGGAGTTATAAAACAGAATAAAACGTGTTTGAGGTGTACCAAATAATAAAAAAAAATGCTCGCTGAAATTACTGCGAAATTATTTTTAAGTCAAGGAGACATAAATTAAATGCTTGTTTGGAACGAAATCTACGCCATTAGGTGTAAGAGTGCTGTTATTAAAATAAAAAAAGCTTTTTGTTGTTTTCGTCTTTTTTGATTAGTCTGACTGAAAAATTTCGATTATGCTGAAGTGAACGATAACAAAGATAGTCTAAAAACTGTTTAGCACTGTGAAGCGCGGAATGAAATGGATAATGGTTGGCGTTATATTAAGAGATCGGAAGACAGTGCGGTGGGTCAGGCTACAAAATAGGGGTAGCTGATATCCTAGCTGACAGTAAGCAAAAGAAGTGGACCTGTGCAGGTCACGTGATACGTAGCATAGACAGCCGATTGTACGTTAGAGCAACACTGCGGGTATCAAGGTAACGGAAAAGAAGCCAAGGACAACAGCAAGTTAGATGGAGCGATGAGATGACGATCACAGGGATAAATGGAAGCACATCGCGCATAGTATGCCATGCTGAAAATTATTGAAAGAGATAGTTTCGTTGTTCACTGGCAAAAAAAATGAGAAAATTAAGGCTGAGATTGACAGTAATGATGAGAACTGAAAACCGACAAAGAGTAGGATAGTAACTGCTTCATTAATGTCAAGCTTGTTTGTTACGCAAAACATCGCGAGAACGCTAGAACAGTTTCAAACCTTTACTCCACAGCAGGCACTTCTAGTAAAAGAACGGGTTAGAACCTGTGGTGATGAAGTGCTAAGCACCTCAGCGACCCATTATCCCTTATAATAAAGCGAGAACAAAACCAGACGAAACGAAATCGAAAGATGCATTCGAAGGTGGAAACAAAATGCATTTACCTGAATACCACCTCCACCCCTCCGGTTCCGCACGGACATTACAATTTTCGAAACTCTGCATATTCTTGCTGCGTGGATCTTTTCTCCTTGCGACGCCGAGAAAAGGGGCAATGCGGCTGAACAAGAAGTAATCACCCCTTTCTCGCCTATTCCTCTTGCTACACCTGCAGTACCAGTCGCTACTTCATACATATTGTGATCACAAGCGACATCCTGCTGCTTGGCTCATTGCGAAGAGAGGAATTACTTTTTGATAGTTGCGAGAAAGAGAGAAAGTAAAAATAAGTTGGGGGGAAAGGGGTGAATGGCACTTTTCAGAAGAAGAGTGACGCAGAAGACGCAAACACGCGAGTGCGAATAGTGCGGTCGCCGCAAAAGTGAGCTGAATAAAAGCGCGATAGGACCACGCGTCACGTTACTCCCTCTCTCGTTTCCCGCTAGTTGCATATTAAAAATGATTAAAAATATGTACTCCGACTTAACATAACAAACTATAATAAAAATTACATAGATGTTTCGCCACCTATGCGGGTGGCATCCTCAGTATGCACTGGCACAAAATGAGTGGAGGTCGCCCAGTCCACTGCTAGTCTCGCATGTCTCTGTACACATCCGGTAGGGGGGCCGTGGTTGTTGTTGCACGCCGACTTGTCGCGACGGATGAACCACGACTCAAGCAGCTTTCTCTTCCTCCACCTTTGTTCCCGAGCCAGCGTCGTCGCATTACTGAAGTCGAAGGCATGCCCCGTCGTCCAGCAGTGTTCGACCAGTTCGGTCTTGGAACGCGTAGCGTGGGTGGCTTTAGCGACGTCCCCTTTGGTGCTCTTTGAGCCTCGTTGACCGCTTCCTGCCAGTTTCGCCGACGTGTGGGGACTGCGACGCCACATACAGACGCCATATATATATATATATATATATATATATATAGATATATATATAGATATATATATATATATGTGTGTGTGTGTGTGTGTGTGTGTGTGTGTTTATTATCTGTCCACCTGAGCATGGGCACATCAGTATGGTGTGTGTCGTTTGTGTAGTCGCTTGTCAGACGCAGACGCATTGTGTTAGGGAGACATGACGAAATCAATGGTTACACATAATGAACACATAATAGCATACAAGATGAAATGGCTGAAGAAACACACACAACCTTATAAACACATTAAAATATTGCCTAACAATAATGATAGAGGCGAAAAGAGCAAACCAATAGTTCTACGTATTAAACAAAGAATATAATTAGAAAGAACATCAACACATACACTTCGTACACGCTTAGGCAATGCATAAAGAGTACAAGAAATGAGAAAAAAAGAAATACGGACCTCATAAATAAGACAGCCAAGGAAACACACATCATGAGAGAGAGAAAAAAAGAGGAGGCAAGGCATTATTCAATTTCCACATATATATATATATATATATATATATATCTGTGCGTGTTATTTGTGCACCTGAGCATGCGCAGATCAGTATAGTGTCCGTACCTTCTGTGCCCAAATTCGTCGTTTGTGTAGTCGCTTGCCATCACCATTTTCAGACACCTTCTGCATAGATATTACTGCGCACACATTATTCTCCATTGGTTCTCATATCTTCCTGCGTGTATCCCATCCTTTCGTCCGTTTTCTTGCGGCTCCTCGAGTTTGCCCTGTACTCTCCGCTCAAGTTCCTTCCGCTCCCTATCCTTCAGCACTCTTACGGTCAACCGCATCTGACTACAACACGTACTACGAACGCGCAATCGCGTCTTCTATCTTGCCCAAAAAACATCTAAGGTTTGTGCCGCGTACAAAATATCCTCGGGCCAGTGGTGCGTCCTCGGAGGAGCGGCAGTTGTCAGCTCGGCTTCACTGCGCTCTTGGTCGATTGACTTTGAAATAGGTATTTCGAAATCGCTCTCGGGATTCCCGTCTGAACAAAGCCCTGCTGCCAAAAATAGAACCCTGTGTGGAGGGAAAAGTAAGGAGAAAGCGGGCAGGCTTTATCGGTTTAGCACACTGTCACATGTGCTACGTGAATCGCTTCTAAAAGGGACTGCCCTGGCCGATATAGGTTACTCCATAATTCGGGAATTCTGACTAGCGTAAAGGAAACTCTGTTGACGACTAAATAAAACAAAAAAATGGCTATGGCTTAACTCAGTGTGAGTAGAGAAAGGTAATTAATCTTATTGTTTAGCTTGCTTCTCTGTGCGGTTTACATCTTTATCGTTTAGCTTCGTACGTCTGAGTGTTTAGGTTTGATTGATACATCTCTTTAATAATGGTTACATTAAGGACTAGATATTTTTATTTAAAATGTAACTCATTTATTTTAAAAGTCGTAATCTTGTTTCTAAATTGCCACAACATCAGCCCCATGGTCTCTGAAGTAGCAAGCAGCCGTGTCAATGGCTCTGACACAGTACTTTGAGGCGAAGGTTTGTGTCTGGTAAATCAGGTCCACCGTGGCTCCTCATTGTGTAGTCTGCATGTTAGGTTCCCTTGCTCATTCCAGGTTGAGGTTATCTCTAAGCGGAACATTAAGCGAGTTCGGGGTCCGGTTACAGTCTCCTGCCACGACACAGAGTTCCTCGACAATCGGCTCGCTGCCTCCTCTCGGTATCGCTTCGACGACGAAGCCTGGCTTCTATCAGTCTCTCCGGCTCACTTTCCATATCTGCCGACAAATCGCACCAAGCCGCCCCTTCCATATCTAAGATGCGACGCCGGCGCGGTTTCATCGGCTCCTCCTCTGATGTCATGCCAGATGGCGCGACAAGCGGCGCTGCCAGCTGCGGTGGGCCCTAGGCAACAACGTTGCTCACGGTGTGGCCACCGGCCACAGCGAAGTGGCGAGAATATGGCCAATGTACCTCTCGCTGCCAATTGTGGGAGAAAATCGAGCTTGTAAATATGTACTTTGGGCTAGTTTACTGCGTGAGAATGGAAATCGAGGGACGTTAAAACATATACATTTTTTTTCATGGGGTCACTGATATGAAAAACGATGATGTGATTTTCTTTATATATAAATCTTCATTGATGAAACTAACGGTTGTAGGACGATTTGGCTTACGATGGTTTATGTCGCGCAGTGGGAGAAGCTATGCTACATTCCTATAACTAAGAACATGTACCGGCATTGGGCGCACTCAGCCATGTAACCCATATTGATCCAATGATCACGGAAAAAATCATATTTTTTGCTGTAATGGCCCGTAGCTAATTTCTCATGCAAGCTTTGATAGAATCCCAGAATGCTTGTATTTCAGTATTCACATAATTCGATATTTTTAGCAAGTTTAGCACACTCTCATTAGGAAAAGAAGTGAATAAAGCTCTTGGTATACGTGGAGGCCAGCTTTATAATCACCTTGACAGATCACTTGTCGAACGGCTATGTGGAGCTCATGGTTGCGAGAATGTGTCTAACGATGGCTATTTCTAAAGTATGACCACTACCGTCAACCTCCAAGAAGTCTTAATTCTGCCTTCGTATTTTGGTGGAATTTTAACACACATCGTAGTTAGGTGAAGAAAATCATAATATGTGCCAACTCACTATATATCCTGACGACTCGCTCGCTCAGTCTCTTTTTTTCTTCAGTGACCGATAGTTGAGGGCATCGACCGCTAAAAGCACCCGCGATGTCACCACCTAATCTCGGAGAGAAGCAGAAGCACGATCTTGCACTTCAATCGGGACGATTTCTGATTCCCGGATAGCTGAGCTTGGCACCGGCCGGTACCGCCGTTGCTGTACTGGGGAAGTTGGAAGCAAGCAACTTCCCCACTTAGTAAGTTAGTAGCTACAATAGAGCGTGTTCAGCGCAAAGAACATGGACTCCCGATCGCTTTGAGTATGCGACAGCGTGTGTTTATTTGTCTAGCAAAAGTAAAATTAATTGCTTGTTAATGTTAAGGAAGCACACATATATGAAGAGTTGCTCCGTGAAGCTAAGCTCTTTTACGGAGGTACAGTTTCTGTCAAGCTGCCGGTGATTGTAGCTCTCCTAAGAAGCAGAAATCGGTGAGGGAATCTTCGCTAAGCTGCGTTTTCCTATTCTTATTGTTTTGTCATTGTCTGCCAACTCTGTGCTACCGCAAGCAACTTTCAAGAACACCCCTGCGCGGAGCGAGACTAGAAATAACTTACGGCAGTCAACTAAGAAAACTGAGCCCTAATCACTAGGAAACCTGAGCCTGTTGAGTGGTTCGCCGTGACTCAACACTTCGCGAGCCAAAACTCCATCAGAATGCCAAAGCGAAATCGCATTGTCTGCTGTTTTGAGTTCACGTCGCGTTTTTAAACCTATTATTGCCGTCGCACAGAATCTAGAAGTCATTAGCACCTGTCATGTGTCAATGACAGGATCTGTTAAGAGTACCAGAATATCTACCGCTAGATTAGTCGTCACTTTACTTCAATTTGGTTACTTAATAATGTGGCATCCCAAAATCACATAATTCAGCCCCTCTACGATACGATAAATTATTGTAAACTATTCTGATCACTGCAAAGTGGAAAATGTTATGCCACGGGACAATGCCAAATCGAGGCCTCAGATGTCAGCGTGCAAATGGCATCTACACAGTATCATCATTTACTTCATTCATTTACTTCATTTTCTTATGCTATCGCATGCCGCGGTGGATACACTGTAAATATGGTGGATCTCGAAGCGCGACATTTGTGTATTACAGAGAGGTTCCTGTTTGGAGGGGATAGGATATTGCCACGCGCGTTTCATTTACTGTATTCGGTTTCCGCCCACAAAGACTATCAGCAGTACTCGGCGCAGACCGCGCCTTATTGTTCCAGAAGCTTCTCGGTTGTAGTAGATCGTTTTGTTAAGATTGCACGCGAGACGGTAACACTCAAAATTATTCCAGAGCTTGCGCGACGACTAGTGATAAGGCTAGAATGTTCGACGCGTGATTTATAAAAGCCGGCGCCTTCCAACCATGTTCAGTTGATCGACGGCCAACGCTCTGTTCGCCGCTATCAGTGCCAGTGTGTATTGCTGTAATCTGACTTTCCGTCTACTGGCCACAAGTACGGCCCAAATAAACAGTTTCATTTTGGACCTACCGACTGCTGCCTTTCGTCGACGTCACGACCACGTGACAATATTCACTTTTCTGCCTATGACACAATATACATTGCTCTGTATGATGCACAGCGCCTAAAACTTTTCTTTTCTGTGACTCCTCAGTTTTCTTTTCTTTCGAGTAATTGTTCTTTCCCCAGGTTGTGCCCGCACAAAGCAGAACCGTTAATTGTAGTCGTTTACATACTAGATCGCGACACACTCGTCAGAATGCGTGCAATCGTGTTATAAAATTTAGATTTCTTTCATTGTTTTATGAATCACAACTTGATAGTAAAATGGGATACAGTAGAGTCGTTGTACGCCGACCGATACTGTCATAACAGTAACAGCTAGGAAACAGCAGCAACGAACAAAACTAAACCAAACCAACCCAAACACTAGAATACCACGCGAAGTGGAGGAGGCTTAAGGTTTGTATTATCCATATGAGGAAAACATGCGTATGTTAAACTGGGCCGACGGCACCTCTCAAAGTACGTGTAACAATTACACTATCAAGTTTTTTAAGGAAAACAATTGGGGCAGCTACGCAGCCGGGGTACGAAGACTTAGGAAGCAGCGTAGGTGGTGGAGTGGCCCTCCTTATTTTCGTCCTCCTTGCCCTCAGCTCACTTTCGCACGCCTTGCTGTATTGCACTATAGAAGACTTTCTTATGCTTTGCCCTAACACCTCATCATTTTCCTCCTCGTCACCTTCCCTGCCCTTGCCTACCTCCTCTTATAGTATACTATACACGGCTATGCTTGCTTTCTTTTTATTGCTTTTTAAATGCGAAGCATTTCTTAGCGAACTTCGGCGAGTTTGAGCGTATCTATCTATCTATCTATCTATCTATCTATCTATCTATCTATCTATCTATCTATCTATCTATCTATCTATCTATCTATCTATCTATCTATCTATCTATCTATCTATCTATCTATCTATCTATCTACCTAGCCGCCTACGACTTTGAGCTCTCCTGGCCGTATCGTTCATGGGATTTATACCAAAATTGGTATGGCGTAACATGACTGTATGACGAACATGACTGACTGGTCATATCATGAAAATCATGACTAACTAGTCATGAAAAGTATGATTTACACGCCATGGCCGTAGTGCTGCTAAGGCCGTTTCCTTATTTCGATATGCCCAAAAATTGGTACGATGAGACATTTGTGCATGACCAACATAAATGACAGGTGGTAATATTAAAATTATGACATGCATGTCATGTACAACATGATTTACATGCCACGCTCATGGTGCGCTGAAGGCCGTTTCGCTAGCTTGATATACACCAAAATGGTATTGCGTGACGTGACTGTATGACGAACGTAAATGCCAAGTGGTCATACAGAAATCATGACTTGTCATGTGCGACATGACTTGCATGCCACACTCATGGCACGCTCGCGGCCGTTTCGCTTAGCTTGATATACACCAAATTTGGTATTGCGTGACGTGACTGTATGAGGAATAAAAATGCCAAGTGGTAATATGGAAATCATGACATGTCATGTGCAACATGACTTAAATGCCACGCTCATGACACGCTCGCGGCCGTTTCGCTACCTTGATATACACCAAATTTGGTATTGCGTGACGTGACTGTATGACGAACATAAATGACAAGCGGTAATATGGAAATCATGATATGTCATGTGCAACATGACTTGCATGCTACGTTCATGACACGCTCGCGGCCGTTTCGCTAGTTTGATATACACCAAATTTGGTATTACGTGGCGTGACTGTATGACGAACATAAATGCCTAAGTGGTAATATGGAAATCATGATATGTCATGTGCAACATGACTTGCATGCCACGCTAATGACCCGCTCGCGGCCGTTTCGCTAGCGTGATATGCACCAAAATTTTGTATTGCATGACGTGACTGTATAATGAGCATAAATGAGAAGTGGTAATATGGAAATCATGACATGTCATGTGCAACATGACTTGCATGCCACGCTCATGGCGCGCTCGCGGCCGTTTCGCTTGTTTGATATGCACCAAAATTGGTATTGCGGGACGTTACTGTATAACGAACATAAGTGGCAGGTGATAACATGAAAATCTTGGCATGCATGTCATCTACATTGTCCCTTTACAGGCCCCGCTCATGGTGCGCTTGCGTCCAGTTCGCTAGCTTGATATACACCAAATTTGGTATTGCGCTACGTGACTGCATGACGAACATAAATGAGAGGTCCTAACATGTAAATCATGGCATGCATATTATGTCCAGCACGATTTGCCCCTTGCTGGCTGCTTCGCATTACATAGATTCCCACAGTGCGTGGGATCTGCCGGCTTTTTGTTCCGTTTATTTCTCTCTGTTTATTCCTTTCTCTTTGTGTCTTTTTTCTAGCGTCTCATTCTCCCTATTTGTTCTCTTCTGTTACTTTCTATGTCTTTCTTGGTCTCTCCCTCTCGGTGTGTACTCGTTCTCTTGTGCACCACGGTTATATCACCCCACGTCGGACAAACCGGCGCACGTGTTCTGGCAGCAAAGCAGAAGACAAAGAAGGGAACGAAGAGAGCACATGCCGCTTAAAGATGCTCATAGCTTTGTTGTGTCGTCATATAGTTTCACGAAAATGTTAAATGCTCCAATGTAAAAGACTATGCCGGTACAAACTATTGCTTCATTGCTTCAGAATCTTAGTTCTTCCCTTATAAAAACCATCACGAAGGTTCATGATGGTTTCGATATGCACGCTAACTGAAAATCACGCAAAATTATACGATAATCATACGGTTATCATAAGATTACTGCGATAAAGGGCAACGAAAAAAGCAACAAGGAGAAGACACTACCATGGGCCTGTAGGGGAGACTTCCTACCACAGTGATGTATATATTTTTACTCCTAAACGTTCTCTCGTATATTTTTCTCGCCCCTAATGTCGTTTCTTCTATATGCGACACTTCACTTGAGTACATCTAGAAAGCTCCTCGCAGCAAGTGCTTGTGCTGACGTAGAAACTACACTGTGAACAATTTCTTTAGAAAAAAAAAACAGTAGGTACAAGGAGGTGGGGGGGGGGGGGGGGGCGGAGGTCAAAAGTTCCCAGGCCACTATCCCATGTATTTCTAAGGGAGCCAGTCCTGCGAACTTTTCGCCAGCTTTGTACCTCCTAACATCCTCTGAACAATAAAAAAGTAACACGACGAAGTCCCATTAAAATCGTTATTCCGTCTATTAGACATGAAGGCTGTCTCGCAATCGTAGCGCTAGACAAAAGCTCTATTCGAATTGAGTGAACACATCATATTTTTGAGTCTGCACATTTCTCGAATCGAAAAGCACGCGCTGCAGCTGTGTTTGATACGGGTAGTTTAATAACTATTTACTGAAATAGCTTTAAGATTTAGTTTTGTAAGACTGGAATGGCTGCAGTTGCGTGAATTTGAATTCTAGAGAAAATGAGAAACATTCAGGGGCTCTCCTGTTCATACGCCGTCTTCTGTTTCTCTGTAATTGTCCCGAGCAATTCAGTTCTACAGTCAAGTATTGTGGCGTGCTGATAAAAGAAAAAGGAAATGGACGACAAAAGGAAACAGAGTGAAATAAAATTTAGAGGGAAGGGGGGAATTCAGCAGGAGCAGAAAAACGATGATTTATCCCTCCGTCGTAGGAATCGGTATAACACGAAAGTAAAACGTGTCCTTAAAGAGGTTGTTGAATGTTTGCTGTACATTGGCAACAAAGAGCTTGCCAATGTCTATTAATGTTTGGCATTTATATCCTACGTTGAACGCTTGGTGGCACATCTCCATCTCGACGACTAACGCCCATGATCAATGATTAAACAAACATTTTTGGGTAGCTGTAGTTGTTAACAGGGAGAGAGTAATCAGCGAAAGCGGTGTGACCGCTGCAAGAGCGTCGATGATTGGTCGCTCAATGTGGGCAGAGGCATGTTAAAGAGTTAGTAAAGCTTCGCTGCCGAATTAGAGGGAAACTCGATGCGCGTCGTGTGGCCCCCTCTAGCCAGGCCGCGATTCATCTCGGGGTGAGCATCAGCGGGAAATGCAATGGTACCGCCGGGTGAGGCAGGCTCACGTCGAAGATTTATTTTTATTATGAATGGATGCAATGAGCGAAGCCGCGGCTTGGTCTGAGGTCGCCACCTCGTGGTGTCTGGAGGCGTTGAAAAAATTGCACTTCTAATGGAAACATGCCGAATGAGACGGACGCCTAGAAACGACACACTGCAGGAGCTAATCGTGGAGGCCAAAGGTCTTGATGCATTCCTTCACCTTACCGCTCCCAGACGGCGACACCCCCTCACCGAAAAATAGCACTGTGAGAGGGCAGTGCACGACATGCGACATTCGTTTTCCTAGCCGCTACAGGGAGCGACCGCAGCGCCGCCACTGGGCGAAGCGCGAAACGTGCTTCTAGGCACTTTTTCTCCCTGAAGACGGCCGCTGACCTAGGTACTGAGGAGGAGAACGCGCCTAGCTCCACTCGTCCCTAGCCGGATCGGCAGCAGAGAATCCCGTTGGTCGATTGCCGGTGTCGGTGTCTACTCACGTCAAGGTAAGTTCTTGCATGCCTTGTACTGAGGTGATAACTACCGCGCGACGGAGCAAATGAGTTAAGCGGGCCAGGCTTTCTACCTGGTGTAGCATAGCGATCAATTGTCACACCGTATCACAGGGAATGGAAGAGTTCATTGCAAGTCTGTTTTATTTACACGTGTACGTGCTGTGTTTGCGTGCCCTTCGCCTCCGAACACCTCTGTGGATTACAGCCCTGCGTAAAAGGAGTATCAGCCAGTCGGAGTACATTATTACACCACAGTACAATCACTGCTTAGCTCGGTTGTTGTCGAGGGGGAACTGCCTTCAATAAATCATTACTTACGTGACGCTACGACTTCAGTCCCAAAACTTGATTTGCTGCAATTATGCAACTGTTACTGCAGCTTCTGATCGGTGCAGGTATTTTTCTGGAGGGAACCATTAATGTCTAGCGCTAATTGTATCGTTTTTATTACATACCTCTCTTATCTGATGGTACATAGGAACTGGCCTCTTCTCCGGATTACGAGCTCTCTGGAGTGGTACTGTAAATTCTGCATTGCCAGATATTGTTGCGTTAGAATCTCACTACCTGCAAAATTTTGACTGGCACTAGCTGTATTTCTGGTAGTTGCTGTATTTCTGGTAACCAGCTGCACTACTATGGGAAGCTGTCATTTCCCATGGTTTTGGCATAGCAGAGACGATACCTGGTTTAAACAGCCCATGTGCAACTGTGATTAAAACTGGGCTGGCTGGTAATAGCATGCACACATACACACTTAAAACACAATGCTTTACGTTTAGATGCAACAGATTTAAAGGAACACTGTCTGCAACTGCTGATATTGCCTCCTTTAGAAACTTGCTCAAAGCACATATCATTCTGGTGTATAGCAGCTTGCTCATTTGCAAGAAAGTGGGCAGTTACCATTGCAATTTGCAGTGTTCTACTACTTCATTCTTTAAGGGGATCCTGAACCACTTTTCCAAGTAATCATCGAATCACCTCAGTATAGAGCCTCGTGAATCGATTGCTGCAAAAAGAACAAGCCGAGTTACAAGAATTGTCACATGCTTTAAGAGCTTTCCGGTTTCTCTCATCCCGACGAACGTGCTCCAAGGTACACATGGAGGGATGGCATAAAGGAAAGAAGTCACGTCAGTGCACAACATGAGCTTGAGCATGTGTGACGAAATGCGATCGCTCTCTCCTGAGACGATTCCTCTATGCGAGTGTGGCTACTATGGAGTGTAAGGCCAACGTGTGGCAGCACCCGGCAGCAAGAAGTGCATCTGATCTAAACACCGCTCTTTATTTATGTCGTATATTGGCCTGCTATGTGTTGTCCAACGTGAAAACAGCAGGCTCCAACAGCTCCAAAAAGAGTGAGCACAGCCCCTGTATGAAAAGAGGGTGCCTGTGAAAATGGCAACCTCGCGCTCTGCTTCTAAAATCTCCTTGTCGCTCATGACTGCAGGATGTGTTTGCTCGGCAAATAAACAACTGCTTGCAGTATGAAGTTGACAAAGAAGGCACGAAGAAGACACACACACAGCGCTTCTTCGTGCCTTCTTCTTGCGTCAGGTTCAGGCTGCATACAGTTGTTTTTAACGATCGACCAACTTTTCAAGGCTCGTTGACGTTTTCTCCAAAGTGCGTTGGCGGGATAGTTGGTTTATCATGCTAAGCTTGTGATCGTATGTATATATATGCGTCACGTGCACATGAAAATAAACATTTCCAGTTGAAAGTCAGCGCTGTGTGTGTCTGTACGTGTTTTCTTCTCTGTCTGCGTTCAGTCGCGCTGTACAAGCTCAGCATGACGTTTTCTCACCAAGCCTGTCAGGTGGTTCATGACCTCTTATAACAACTTTTTCATGAGCAGAGCTGCACTATAACATGCTAAGAAAGTACGGCTTTATTCATACCAGGAAATGGCTGTATTTTTACATTAAGCTTAGGCATCTGCATATTTAAGCAAGTGCTACAATAGTTTGAGATGGCTGTGCATGCGGGCACATGTGGCTGCCGGTTATCACAGTCTTTGTATACAGGACAGACTTAAGTGATCGTGCTTTATATCCTATAGATCTTAGACTAAGATTGTCTTGCTTGTGAACTTTGCAGTATTTATGTACCTCACAGTGGCTTTTTTTTGGCGAGACCGATCAGTTACTACAAAATGTACGAATATGACAAAGGTCTTCAAACTTAGTTTACCTCTTGGTGATTGTTACCAGAAGAAATAATTTACTCCAGTAATCAGAGTGCAGTGTCTCGTAACCCTAAGCAATCTTACTGCTTGGGTGGTACTTTGCAAGTATACATAATCATCCGAAGTGATGTTTTCAGGCTTGCTCACATGAAGGCACTCAAACAAGCTGGCCACTTTCACAGCGGTATACAACTTATCATGGAACAAGCAAATCAAAGTGGTACCACTACCTGCAGCAGTGACACTAAGGTTGTGTCACAGCCTGTGCTCTATACTGGTACATCATCAAAAGATACATCTAACCTGCACAGACATCATTAATTTTATTGTACCTCTAGGTGGCTAACTTCTTTTTTAGCAGCGTGTCACCTATAACTCGGCTCATTCTCATTCTTGACAAATTTGAAAAAAAAAATTGTGGCAATAGATTCATGGGACAATAAACATTGATAGGCCATTAGATCATTACTTGAAAAAGTGTTCCAGGAACACTTTAACACACACTGTGTGTTATAGCACGCCGCTGTAACCAAAGCCGATGCACAACATGGTTTTATTTCACAGCCCTGGGGAATGCTTTGGAATGCTGTTCTGATTACAGACTGAAATGATGCGAATCTTGCAGGTTCTTATTTCTTCTCGGGCACCTTGTGCACCTGTTTCAATACATATGCTAGGTCAATACAAATTTTTGTGAGTCAGGATACACACTTTTGAATGATGTCTTTTAATAAACAACAGAAGCAAGCTTTCCGCATTGTAGCTTTTATTGCCATTTCAGAAGCCAGGCAGAAAGATCACCGCAGGATGTACCACTTCAAGATGGAAATGGATTGTTCAAGGATATATTATAAATGTGCAACAAGGAAGATACTGTTATTCTTGTTGCATCAATATATGCAATATGCAATAGCGATGTCCAAAGCTTAAAGGGAATTTTCACGTAGAGAGAGCCACGCATCTGCACTGGTACAGGCTTGTTAAGAGAACAGATGCCTGAAATATATCCGGCATTCAGCTGTGGTGGTTAGAACACAACTCTAGGCTTCACGTGGTAACCACAAAAACGAGGGCCAGACATCAGCTACACAAGTAAAAGCAGGTTTCTGGCAGCATGCACATCAGTAGGTATACCATTTCACTCTGTCGTAATTGCTCGTTCCTCTACGTGCCAGCCAAACATCAGTGACTATGACACCATGGTGACTTAGCACAACAAAAAGAACTTTAAGAGCAGGGCAAGCGAGGGCAGTGCTGCTCTTGCTTGCCCCCTCCTAAGTGTTGAATTTTTGTTGTTCTAAGTCACCACAGTATTATGGTGTGTTTGAGCATAATAATAATATCAGGCTTTACATGCAAAAACCACAGTATACTTTTTGGATGAATCCGAAAAAATCTGATAAACACTCGCCGGTAAAATTTTTGACAATTCGGATTCACCCAAAAAAAACTCCCAATTTTCAAAGGGGATTTTCAAGGCTGAGAACCATCACTCGAAAGGAGCACACCTCCATCAGCGGCAGCAACCTCTTAAAGGAGCACTGACACAAAATTTCGAAGGCGAGATAATCAGCAAGATAGGACATACACAACATCTACGAAATATCAAGGGCAAATATAGCCTAGAACATATTTAAAATCAATTTTAAAGTGCATGCCGCGCGACTGAGTGACATGTGAAGCTCCCCGCACCGCCGACATCAACGCAGTGGCAATGCAAACAAACCTACGTCACGAGTTTGTGTTGGCTGGTTGCTGGCACACGCCTTGCGCTGCCTGCGATTCCTTCCTCCTTGCCTGCGGCTTTGCGTGTCCTGGCTGTGCTGGCTGTCAGTGCGGCGCCCGCCGGCGCCCGCTCGCGCGCGTGGCGCCCACGTCACAGTTTTGCGTGGTCACGTGGCCAGCTGCGTTTATCTTGCCACCGGAACTGCTCCTGCTGAGCTCGGTGCTCTTTGAAACCGAAACTGCGACTGGGTGCTCTAAAAATGTCTCTAAATAAATAACCGTCGCGCACTCGCGCAAACCAGGTTTCCAGCCGTGATAAGTGGGCCATAAGCTACATATTGCAACAAAAAAAAAACAAGGTGCAAAATTTTTGTGTCAGTGCTCCTTTAATGTATGCTTGCGTCTATTACAAGAAGCTTTAATGTTGTGATACGAACAAACTTAGGTTTTTGTATTCAAGTATATGTGCTTCCAGACTTCTAAAATACACTAAGTGTGTTCGCATGTTTTCGTGTTCAGGTATAATTTCATCTAAGATTTCAGGGTATTGAAGCAGAAACACTGCTTTATGGTCGGAGATGCCATCTTCAATGGAGACTGTGTATTTGTATATATTGGAATTTTAAAAAAAGACTATGTCAAGCGTTTCCAGCCTCTCTGGTGCACTCATTAACAATCTCTGCAAGATCACACATCAAGGCAATGTCGGCGAGAGGGTTCAACGTCGTTACATCAGAGCCAGAGCCGGGAATGCGCCAGTCAACACTGCAAAATCACCTGCAAGAATCAGACAATCATTTTTGAACACGCACATGTGGTCATATAGCTTAGTCAGATATTCATGCGTTGAAGACGGTGGTCTGTAGATGGCACACACGGTGATGTAATGGCCCCAGCAGCTTACTTTGAGGAATAAACTTTCGTGCTCATAAATTTGTTGAAGGGGCTGAGCACTAATGCCATCTTGGAGGACTATTGCTACACCACCACTTCTTGTCGGCCAGTCGCGTCTGAAAATTTGATATGTCAGAGGAATTAGTACTGAATCATTTATACCTTCCTGCAGCCATGTTTCTGTGATTATTGTAATGTGTGGGTCGTAGGTGAGTAGAAGGTACTCGAGCTTGTGAACTTTATTAGACAGGCTTTGCGCGTTTACGTTAAGCACTCTCAAATTTTTGGAAGCACACTGCCGAGAGGGTCAATCAGAGCCTGTAGCGTGCAGATGAAGAGCTACGCACACATTTTTTGCTTCATCCCAGCCAAAAAGCTATCAATTTTGATCTGGTCGTCAATAAGAGTAACCCGTTTTCTACTGTCGCGTTCAGCTTTCGCAGTTTTCCAAAGCAGGCGGTGCTTGCACAGCGTGCACTGGCTATAATAATTTTGGACATAAATATTTGAGCCCTTCAACTAATTTGAATTCTTTAAGACTTTTTGTTTCTCTTGATAATATTGAAAATAGGCTATGACAGGCCTACGACTACTTTGGTGGCCAAGACGGCAAGGTAGTCACAGCAGTAAAGAAATTATCTGCATGCAATTTTTGTTTTCAACCAACTTGGATGAGTGCTTGGCGATGTTACTTCCATCAGAGGTGCTCCTGGCAAGCACCACTATCCCCCTTATGTGGCCAGCAGTGATCAGATTATTTCGCATGATACAAATTATTTAATTATTTGGAATACTAATTATTTTCATATCGATGTTTACACCTGCACCTATGGCAAGTAATATGACCGATATTTACACCTGTGTGCAACCCTCCGTAACTCTGAAATCATATGTGCTCACATCAACATGCCCTGTAAAATAAGCCGATGCCCTCTTCCTGCACATCTGACCATATGGTTCAGTGTTTTGCGAGTGCATTCATGTGACTGAGAAGTTGAGCAGTGAGCAACTGAATTAAAGTGCTTCCTTTATTAAACTTTAGTTGAAAGTGAGCCCTTGTGTCGTGTTCTCTTTGTCTCCGTCATCAGCGCACGCTCTCTGGTAACGAATACATACCAACTCGCCCAGTTTTCTGCTCTGATGTGAGCAATACATATGAGTTCAAACAAAACAAATAGATTTGGGACGGGTGAACTTGAATTTAAGTTAGTTTGAGTGCATCAACCTAATTTTGGGGGGCAATATGGAGGTGAGAAACATATGGGACACCTTGCGGGAGAAAAAAGCATCACCAGCCGGCCAGCGTTCACGGGCGAGTCTCGGTGAATGCTTTCTGCTACTCACCGAACATCGTAGCCCTATGCCGAAGCAGAAATATTTCTCGCAGAAGTGCTGGCTGGCTGCATGTGAGTGTTGTGGCCAATAGCTGTTTACAATTTCCAAGTTTCACAATCACAGATTCATGCACTTTCTTACCCTGCGGACAAATGTCGAACGTGACAGCAGTCTGCATAGCGTACGTCCTGCTATAACTGACCTACAATATAAGATACCGTTAAAGGCAGTGACTACATAATCTAGTGCTTTCTTTCAAGTTTTGTCGAGCGCACAGCCAAAGCGGAAAAATTTCCCGACTGACTCAGAATTGTAGCACAGGTGGCAATCTAAAGTTTCATTTTCAGCTCGCTCTAAAGCTTCTGAAGCAGACTCAGCAGCCACTGTGATGACATGATCTTGCCTAGCAGTGTTACATTGCATCAATGGCGTAAAACCCCCGAAAATTTTCAATTTTGCTTGCGTATATACATAAAGTATAATTGAACCCCCCCCCCCCAACTTCCCCGAAATAAATTTCTGGCTACGCCCCTGCATTGCGTCAAAGATGGCATCTGCTCTTCCAGTAGTATGCCTTATGCCCAATACCTAGTTAAGGAGGTGACCATAGAGCACCCGGATATGGGCAGCTAAAAGATAGATGGAGTAAATTAGATCGATAGATAGACAAACCAACAGATAATTAGAAATGATCAAAGTGCCTCTGGTTGACTAATAAATGCTTCACATTTATTTTACAGTCAGATTCAATTGTGCTCCACATGTGATTTTCAAAAGACCTAACACATGTACTGTGCAAATGGCAGTGCAGCAGCTAGAGTGACAGATTCTGAATGCTTCTCAGCCAGTGTTCTGTGCAATATGAAGGTGCTGCTGGTATTCCCAAAAGCAACAGGCCCTAACAAAACACAATGATTCACTTCTTAGTGCATATGTCTTTGAGTGTGACTGTAGGCATTCGTAAGGCAGGAAGGGGAAGATGGAGGCTCGTGATGAAAAATTCTTAAACGGGGGGGGGGGGGGGTGTGCTGGAGCCGACGTTTTGACAAGTGTGCCGATGCAACTGTGGCAGACGGTTGCAGCCTTGAAAACGACAGGTCCACTTCTCGAAACATTGGCTCCAGCACACGCACCCTGCTTATGAATTTCTGTAGGAATTTGTGCGTATGTGACCACTGTGTGCATCATAGTCGTCACCCGATGCCTGGAGTAGCAAGTAACGCAATAAACCAGACCAACATAACCCGTGATCATCATGATAATCTCTTTATATATTTTAAATACCGCAAGTTAAAGGCACGCTGAAAGCATTGACAGCTCTGTACGAATGCACAATGTTGGTAGGCCATTATGGTCGCAGGTTGTCTAAACCATGTTGCTTATTAGGTTTTAAATATTGTAATATATATAGACTGCACTTACACCTATGTCTTTGGTCGCCTTTGCTTGGTGCAAATAATGCATTTGGTTCCCAACGTGGCGATGTTGTAAATAGATGAGCCATGCCACCTTGTTTAACAACTTTTTCGTTGTGCATGCATGGATCATATTTTATGTACATACGGTAAAATGCCGAGCAAGCGCCCCCGCTATGGTGAAGGATAATCCGACCAGATTTGGGTGGGGGGGCGCTTGTTCGGCATTTTACGGTACATGTAAAAATAAAACAAACTCAATGTACGCAGCATGTAGCATTCAATGCATCCATCGTACGCCGTCTGCAACAGCTGCATCGGCGTACTCGTGCAAGGAGTGGAGCGGATTTAGAGGCTAGGTTCTGCCATGTGTGCGCGATAATGGGTGACGGCAGTGCAGTAGCCGCAGCAGCCTGTGGTCCCCTGTAGTGGTAAACACGTGACTGGCTTCTTGCGATGCAGAAAATAAGCTAGCCCTTTCAGACTTCAGGAGGCATTTCAATTTCGCTTCGAGGGATGTTATGCCTCCACGAACCGCTCCGACGGCGTGCCAAAGGCTATATACTGCACGTTACGTACGTCATTTGACGAGGACGAACGTATGCGACGTCGTTTGAAAACCCACTGTAAAGGGCAGAATATAAACAAGGAACGACAGAAAGTTGATAGAGGTAGGAATCCGTCTACACAGGAGGAAAAGCGTCAAACGCTGACACATGAGAATACACGATGTCTAGTTGCCTAGCGTCCGTATTTGTGCGGCTCACTTTCTTCTACGATACAGAGGAATGTCTCAGTCGCTATAGTTGACGTAATATTGGAGGACTCGACCCCACCTACGTTGTTCCCAGATGCAAGGACAGCGGTCGCCGTAAAAACAATACATATTTGCTTCACTACGCAGACAGCAGGAACGTCATGCAGGGTGCAGTGGTGTTTTGCTTACCTTCTAGTGGCAAAGGGCAAAGCGTCACTCATCAGATTTCGATGCTTGATATCCCGGATGGTGCCAAATATAACCATAACGTATATATGCGAATATAGATTCCACAATGTCAAGTACAACAGTGCAAGGAAAGGTTGCAAGTCGCTTGGAGTTTCAAAAAGGTAAACAGGAAGTCGTTATGACACCAGCTGCAGGAAGCAGGTGGCGCGTCGCGCAGTCAAAATCCGAAACCGAAATCTATGCTTGACCTCCTCTTGCGTGCGCCGAACCACTCGCTTTGATGAAAAAAAATCGAGGTGACTTTTCTCAGTGGGAGATATGGGGACTTTTACTATTGTTTAGATCACTTATGAGCCATTTGGACTCGCGCGTATGTCTTTTTTTTTTCTTGTGCGAAAACCAGCTGCAGAAAAAAAAATTTTGAACTTACTGGCATCACAATGAGAGAGAGTGAAGCAGAGACGTTTGACCTGGAACATCTTTCTTTCACGACATCACCAATCATTATAAACTAGAGCGTAGGCTTTATCCGCCCCCCTCACAAGCGGTTGACTAAGGCGCAGGAATGCGTCTGGAGAAAACTGCAGACGCGATCTTTTCCCAACCCATACGTGTTGAGTAAAATATACCCGGTGGAGATTAAGCCGCAATGCAAATGGTGCCAGGCAGTGGCAACATATGACCATATATTGTGGGAATGTAGCATGGTGCCGCCGCCGGCGGATATTATGCATGGTCCCTCTATCGAGCACTGGGAGGCCATGTTGACCAGCTCAGACCCAGTCGTCCAGACAAGGGTCGTGGAGTGGGCCACACAGGTCGCCGTCAACCTTGGGCTGATGGCCATCTAGCACGGAATAGTCCGCAGTTGCCTTCTGATGAAATAAAGTTTTTCCATCCATCCATCCATTGCTGATTCACTTGTTATTGCAAAAACAAAAGATAATGGTCGCATTCATCTAGTATATTGTTTTTCCGAATCATAAAATATTGCGAGAAGTAAAAAAAACCATTTACCACGCTTCACATATTGGCACACTTTACTGCGATGAGTCTTTAAATCAAAAAGATTGCTTCCCGCTGTAGTATGAACAAAACAAACACATGGCAGTAGTTGGAATGAACATGTAGTCATTTTGGCATCTCATAAATGAATCAATGAACGTAAACTTTTATTTGTTCTGGTTTAAAGGAAAGAGATTTTAAACTGATCATTACACAGGGTGAAGTGCAATATTATTCCATTGTAAACAGATAGAGTGTTGCAGTCATGAAGGTTTTATTTTTGTGCAACAAAACGAAGTTGATGCAAGGCTATGCTGCTCAGAGTGTGCCTGGATGACCAACTCTGGGCAGTCCGGCTGGTTGAAGACGCCGCCAAGACTCAAGGCCTGGCCACTGCCTAAAGAAGGGGCGCTCCAGTAGGGCTAGTCTCCCGGACCCCACCTCCCTTGACCCAGCAAGGACAAAAATAAAGTGTTGTCTCTCTGTCTCTCTCACTGAAGTGATAATTTTATTTACTGTAACACATAATGGCACGGCAATCTACTCATACACAGTATAATATCAGTTAGAAACCTGAAGGCTAAATTTATAAAACACTTCAAGATCGCTAACACTCGTACGACTATACATAAAGAAAATAAGATTACTGAAAGCATAACCATCAACAGAAGCAGTGCATTAACATAGGCATGGTAACATTTATATGAAAAAGAAAAAGGTTGCAAACCCAAGATCAGTTCACAAAGTCAAATTAGAAGTACAGCATACACAGCAGCAACACATATACGATAGAACATCCATCCCACTACCGTACATGCTATAAATGCTACAGAAACAGCATTATGGCACGGCGTTTAGAAGATCACCCAAGCCCTAATGGTGTGCGTCGTTGCTGAAACGAGCTGGTTTATCAAATGTACAAAAAATACTAAATGAACAATGACATTGTGAACAAGGCTCCTGCTCTGGGTGCCGAAACATCAATACATTTTTTTTTCTCTTGTGGTCAGCATCCTCGTCTTTTTTATTTAAATACTAACAGCACAATTCTTGTCAATCAAAGAAAAGAACAGATGGAGACTTTTCCCTCCATGCATACTTCCCTTAAGGTCCAAAATTGCAATATTAAAAAAAAGAAACACTCGTGTTGACTCTTGCCTTGCATTTTATTGTTTGTTTATTTTTTGCCCGAACCCTCAAAGTTAGGTTCGTGCTTTCATAACACCTGCAGGCGGTAAATAGGTGTGAGGCGTGCGCTCTGCAAAAAGCAAACCATAAACTCTATGCAGTAAGACGGCTGTCGTACATGACACAGGGGAGCAAAAAAAAGCAAGGCTGGGCAGCTTGCCACTCACACGTATATCCCAAGAAACACAAGAAAAGCTAGAAGACTTTCGATAAACGTCTAGACAGAAAACACAAAGGATATTAGAAGTTTAATTGGGATGTTATTCAGACATAAGCAGCTTGAAAACCTCCTGTAGCTGTTTATGAGTCTAGAAAACTTCTTCGAAGAAGTCTAACAAACCTCTTGCAAGAATTGTAAAAAAGTCCGTGAGAGAACTTTTTAAGATTTTTTTAGACCTTTATTTTTTATGCAAACCAGTTTGTTGAGTTTGCTCTAGACAATTTGTTCTATCAGGCCACCGTTTTGCAATCAGAAGTTTTAGTTGTTCACTGTCAAGAGTGATAACTAAAGAAACACCTGTGTAATATGTAATATGTAGATTAATTTCTGGATCGTCTCTAGTCGGCAAAATTGATAATCTAAAAATGGCAGGAGTTCAGGGGACGATGGAAGCTTGAAAAGATTCTTGAACACATTGTGTCGCTGGAGCAGTTTCAACAAGCAGACTTGTCTTCAAGTTGCAGCCTTGACGAAAAGTCTGCTTGTCGAAGCGTTGACTCTAGCAACATCCCTTGTCCAAGAATGTTTCATCTTTCCAAGCTTCCATCTTCCCCTGAACTTCTGCCATTGTTAGCTTATCAATTTTCCTGACTAAAAATGCTCCAGAAATTAATGTGATGCCATATTATGCAGGTGTTTGTTTAGTTATCCCTCTTGACAGCGAACCGCCAGAACTTTTGACTAAAACAGCCAGAAAATATTTTGTGCTGTTGGTGTTCGTTGCAGAAGCCATTCAAATACATAGCAGTAGGAGACCATAGTGACACTAGCATGCTTTCATCTGCGAGTTTCCAAAGAGGCCCACTGAAACAGCTTTAAAATGCCCTATCTGGATTTCGCTACATTTCATCGGGTCAAGCTGAAGCAGGATGAAGCCATTGTGCAACAGGTTCTCGTGCAGCCTCGGCAGGCTTTAGTACAATAGCTGTTTTGCTCTGTAGGCACCATGGCCGCCGCAGAAATGCTCATGGCCATGACATGTGCTGACATAGCTCCCCGTTCCTTTGTTATCACTCCCTGTGTAGCTTCCAGTGCACTCGGCAGGGCAAAAGAAGGAAGAATGCACTCACAGCATGCGATGAAGCTTTAACGCTGCTTACGATTACGAAAAAAAATATTATAAGGCAACAGATTGGCGAGGCAATACACTCCTAGAGTGGGCCAATTCTATGATTACTTGAAAACGCGTTCCAGGAAAATCTCTCTGCAACCTTTATTGGCGCTCAGCGCAATACCTTCCTAAGCATGGTGTATGTAGAAGTCCAAAACCATCCAGCTTTCGCTCCACTACCCTTCTTCCTCTCACTGTCCACACCACGTGCAATTTCCAACATCCTCTGCCTTGATTCTTTCGGTAACTTTCCCTGAAGTTCTGCTGGGGCAGCCTTCAATCGTCCTTGTCTAAAAGCCTCCCCACCATGACTCACGTTCAGCTATAACGTTGGACGCTATTTGCTTCATCGTGCAGAAATCCTCAACTATTAAGCCTCGTACAATCTGTTATAGCTCACGACTAGCTACCTTGAACGTCACAGCTATGTCAGAATGCAAAACACTGGTGGTTCCACGCGGCACGACAAAATGACGGAAAGCCATCAGAAATGCGTTAACTATTGTGCTATTGCATAGATCTAAATGCACAACCACACATATAAAAACAACAGTGTAGGCTTTCATGTTAAAATGTCCTCTCACAAACACAAGCCGAACAAAGTTGACACCACTGACCTGAAACAGCTGTGAGTGGGGCACTATGTCTTTTGGAAAAGGTGCTGTTGGTGTCGAAGTAGCATTATGTCGAAATTCCTTGTACACACGGCATTTACTAATCACTGCCTTAACACAATGGCATCCTCTGAGAAGCCA
This sequence comes from Rhipicephalus appendiculatus, assembly GCA_030522465.1. Lineage (NCBI taxonomy): Eukaryota > Metazoa > Arthropoda > Arachnida > Ixodida > Ixodidae > Rhipicephalus > Rhipicephalus appendiculatus. Next base: position 47,442 of record JALIZH010013414.1, on the reverse strand, counting down.
GCACCTTTCACGAAGCTCAGCAAGTGTAGCACTAACACCACCATGAAGAATGCGCCGATGCATGTCATTCAAAATGAGGTGTGTGCAGTGCTGGTCTGGGTGTAGCAAAGCACTGCCTCTCATGTCGTACAAAGTCATTGCGATTACGAGGGAAGGCTTGACAAGAAGAGCGTCTCGGTCCACAACTCCCTCTTCGAGTTGGTCTTTACAAGAGAGCTCTCCTGCTCCCTATGGAGAGGAGTGAAGCACAACTGGAATTATTTTTGTCATTGATGACTCGGGGATTATTTCTTCGGACATTTTATCTTCGGCAATCTCCTCGGCATGTCTGTCTTTCTTGTGTTGCCTCATAGTTTTGTCGTAAGGTTCTACTGTTTCTTTCTTCCCCGAAATGGCGCTCTCGCGATGATCAACCAGGTTGCAGTCTGTTGGTTTCCTTGGAAGCGCAACTTCACTGCGACCATTTCAGAAACTTGTTTCGTCCAACCTCTTTAAGACGATGTCTTCTTGCTTTGAGTTCATTTCTTCAATAATCTCAAGGGAATCAAGCTTCAAAAACCATCGCAATGGACATGAGAGGTCCTCCTTTTTGTGCACATCTGTTCGTAGGATGCAGATGTGACTACTTGTATACTGCCGCCTTGTCCATTAACGGATGATGATTCTTGAAGCGTCCACCCCATTCTTGTGTTCATTACGATTGAGGCTCTATTATGGGCATCCCACTGGCTTTCACTATGATTGGGCATCAGTTTCCATAACTGGTCAGATTCGATTAGGAGGCTGACTCTTTGTTCACAAGCCACACTTGGGCGACTAACAGCATCTGCCAATGGTTTGCCTTCTCCAACAATGACTCAGTGGAGGTTCTTCGTTTTCGGAGCTTCAATTTTGTCTTCGCAAATTAAACGAACGACGATAGCTTCTATTTGTGCTGAAGTGTTGTCGTGTTGGCTCCGAAGCGTAACATTGACAACCTTCACGCGTCGGGTAAGTTGAGATTGCCCTCATCCGAACGCACTGATAACCAAATCCACCTCCCGAATTGGAATGAACTTGAGCTTCCTGCAAACGTATTCTCGCAGAAATGTTCGCAGTCCTCTCTGGTTGACTTGCAGTTTGTCGTAAAGCTTCTACAAGAATAATACGTTGCCCAACGACCTGACGGGTTTTAGTGTGTGAAGCCTTTCCAGATGCAATTGCTTTATTAACTTCGGATTTCCAAATCTTTGTTTTAACATTTCAAGTGCGTTGCAGTATGAGGAATCAGTGGCGTGAATTCCAGCGACTGCTTGAGCAGTGGCTCCGTCAAGAAGGGAAATAAGGTAATGGAACCAATTTGCATTAGATAAGTTCAGGTTCTTGAGTACGGAGTGTTGGAACATGTCCCAGTATGGCTGCCATCAAATAAAACTGCCTTCACAGCATAAAAGTTCTAGCTTGAGCAATCGTGCACCAAACTCACGCTGAGGTCTCGTCAGTTCCCTCGCTAAGGTCACTGGCAGGCACCCATCAGCGGCTGCAGGTGCATGTGCAGTCGAAGTCGGTGAGGAATCCTTGAACGTGTCCATGCAGTGCTTGAGCAGGGCCTGTCTTCATATTCCATGACGGAATCGTAATCTTCTGCCATCTGGTCGCCTGTCATGAAGGTTTCCAGCTCGGCGTTCAGCCCAGCTAACTACGCCGTGGCCTCCTTTAACTAGCTGTGAAGGACAAGGAGCATCGAGAGCTCAAACTGGTCATATTGGATGAGCTGGTTCACCTCATGCACGATCCTCGTACTCTGAGATCGACGAGACGCCCGCTCATTCTTCGTACGCTCTATTATGGCCTGGTTGCAGAAGGATGTCCCATATCAGAAACAGCTGTTCTATAGTGATGCGCTGTAGAGTTGAATAATAAAACTAGTTTATCTTAAGCTCTAGCGCTACATGACTGGCCAATGCCCTATATGCGTCGTATCGCGACGCGAGTCGAGCGTCTAATGCCCCCAAGTAGATCACGCACCTCCTGGATACTTGAAACCCTTGAAGCCCGTGCCACCTGAGACCCAAGCTCGTGATTGTCACTCTCTCCACATACCCTCCGGCGCATGGCAACCGTAGGGCATCTTCGAGGCCGTCCGCTGTTTCTATCACGCGTCAGAGATGGCGCTTCTAAGCACACCGATGCACTGACATGACACCTGACACTACAGCAACATCTCGAGGGGATGAAGGGCGGCTTCCCAAGTTTCGGCACCGAAAACAATATGGGAACATCTCTCTGCAGCCTTTATTGGTGCTCAGTGCAATATCATCCTTAACATGGGGTCCGTAGAACAGTCCAAAACCATCCAGCCTTCGCTCCACTACGCTTCTTCCTCATACTGTCTGCACCGCATGCCATTTACAACAGGTGTTGCAGGGTCCCTTTACATCAAGCAGCAAGAGTATACACCCAGATAAGGTTGAAAAGAGCTCATCTGTGGTTGTATGCAAGTAAACTTCAGAACATGAAAGCAGTGAAAATACTGTCAGCCGGGTAAGCTGTGCTGTGCTCTTGTGCAAGATAACCACCAATGTTGTGACCGCTGGTGTTGATATTGCCACGCGCCTTTCTTTTACTGTATTCGGTTTCCGCCCACAAAGACTATCAGCAGTGCTCGGCGCAGACCGCGCCTTATTGTTCCAGAAGCTTCTCGGTTGTAGTAGATCGTTTTGTTAAGATTGCACGCAAGACGGTAACACTCAAGATTATTCCAGAGCCTGCGCGACGACTAGTGATAAGGCTAGAATGTTCGACTGGTGATTTATAAAAGCCGGCGCGTTCCAACGAAGTTCAGTTGATCGACGGTCGACGCTCTGTTCGCCGCTATCAGTGCCAGCGTGTATCGCTGTAATCTTACTTTCCGTTTACCGGCCACAAGTTCGGCCTAATAAACAGTTTCATCTTGGACACGTCGCCTGCTGCCTTCGTCGACGTCACACCCACGTGACATCTGGTGGAGGTGCTGCTTCTTTCATGTACCGGACGCCCCCGTCAAGCCGTGAAAACTTCGCCCGCATCGCCGAGCCTCTCACTAACCTCACCAGGACCGACGTCGAGTTCAAGTGGGAAACGCCGCAGGAGGAAGCATTTCAAGAACTAAAACGACGCCTGCAAACGCCTCCGTTACTTGGACATTTCGACGAACACGCCGAAACAGAAGTGCACACCGACGCGAGCAGCGTAGGACTCGGCGCCGTCCTTGTGCAGAGGACGGACGGACTGGAAAGGGTTATCAGTTATGCTAGCCGGTCGCTATCAAAGGCAGAGGCCAACTACTCCACAACAGAAAAGGAGTGCCTTGCCATCATCTGGGCTACATCAAAGTTTCGCCCCTACCTTTACGGCAGGCCCTTCAAAGTTGTGAGCGACCACCACGCCTTGTGTTGGCTAGCTAACTTGAAAGACCCTTCTGGTCGCCTCGTACGGTGGAGCCTGAGACTTCAAGAATTCGACATTACCGTCGTTTACAAGTCCGGAAGAAAACACTCTGACGCCGACTGCCTGTCTCGTGCCCCCCGTCGACCCACCGCCGCTGGACGACCAGGATGATGACGGCTTCCTGGGAACCATAAGTGCCGACGACTTCGCCGAGCGACAGCGAACGGACCCAGAACTCAGGAGCCTTATCGAATACCTCGAGGGCAAGAGCGCCACTGTTCCGAAGGTATTCAAGAGAGGACTGGCGTCGTTCTTCCTGCGAAACGGAGTCCTCCTAAAGAAGAACTTCGCGCCCCTTCGAGCCAAACACCTTCTCGTGGTTCCATCAGCAATGAGACCAGAAGTCCTCCAGGCCCTACACGACGACCCGACGGCTGGACATCTCGGTGTTTCCCGCACGATCGCAAGAGTACAGGAAAAGTACTACTGGCCGCGCCTTGCCGCCGACGTGCCCGCTACGTAAGGACGTGCCGAGACTGTCAGCGACGGAAGACACCGCCAACAAGACCAGCAGGCTTCCTTCAGCCGATCGAGCCTCCTCGGCGACCGTTCCAGCAGATCGGGATGGACCTCCTGGGGCCGTTCCCAACGTCGACTTGCGGAAACAAATGGATCGTCGTAGCCACCGACTACCTCACCCGCTACGCCGAAACAAAAGCCCTGCCCAAAGGCAGTGCCGCCGAGGTAGCCAAGTTCTTCGTTGAGAACATCGTCCTTCGACACGGCGCCCCAGAGGTTCTCATCACCGACAGAGGCACGGCGTTTACGGCTGACCTAACCCAGGCGATCTTGGGATACAGCCACACAAGTCACCGCCGGACCACCGCGTACCACCCACAGACCAACGGCCTGACCGAGCGTCTAAATAAGACCATCGCCGACATGCTGGCCATGTACGTCGACGTCGAACACAAGACGTGGGACGCCATCCTTCCGTACGTGACCTTAGCATACAACACGGCCGTGCAAGAAACGACGCAGATGACGCCATACAAGTTGGTCTACGGACGGAACCCGGCAACGACGCTCGACGCCATGTTACCAAACGTGGCCGACGAGGAAAACATCGATGTGACCGCCTACCTACAGCGCGCCGAAGAAGCACGGCAGCTCGCCCGCCTGCGGATCAAGAATCAGCAGACGACTGACAGCCGCCGCTACAATATTCGACGACGCTTCGTGGAATACCAGCCCGGCGACCGCGTTTGGGTGTGGACGCCCATACGACGACGTGGACTTAGCGAAAAACTTCTGCGACGATACTTCGGACCGTATAGGGTGCTTCGACGTCTCGGCACACTCGACTACGAGGTCGTGCCCGACGGCATTTCGAACTCTCAACGGCGCCGTGCGCGACCTGAAGTCGTCCATGTCGTGCGCCTCAAGCCGTTTTACGCGCGGTAGTGAACCTAAGGACTGTACTTTTCTTTTTTTTTCATTGGACTTTCTTGCTTGTGCGTATTGTTTATTCAACTTTCTTGATTTATTGTCGTTATTTATTATTGCATGTATTTTTTCCCATGTGTTCTGTTCTAAGCATCGGGACGATGCCTTTTCAGAGGGGGGCATTGCCACGCGCCTTTCTTTTACTGTATTCGGTTTCCGCCCAGCAGTGCTCGGCGCAGACCGCGCCTTATTGTTCCAGAAGCTTCTCGGTTGTAGTAGATCGTTTTGTTAAGATTGCACGCAAGACGGTAACACTCAAGATTATTCCAGAGCCTGCGCGACGACTAGTGATAAGGCTAGAATGTTCGACTGGTGATTTATAAAAGCCGGCGCGTTCCAACGAAGTTCAGTTGATCGACGGTCGACGCTCTGTTCGCCGCTATCAGTGCCAGCGTGTATCGCTGTAATCTTACTTTCCGTTTACCGGCCACAAGTTCGGCCTAATAAACAGTTTCATCTTGGACACGTCGCCTGCTGCCTTCGTCGACGTCACACCCACGTGACAATATGGTCCTCCATAGGAGCAAATGTGGGCCAGAATAAGCGAAGAAAGTAAGCAAAGTGATCACTCCGCTGAGAGCTCAAGCTTTTGTTGGACTGCCAGAAAAAACAAAGTCTTAAAAAAAAAGATCTATTCATGGTCAGGCAACCGTTGCAAAATTCTTGATGAAACCACGAAAAAAAATATATAAGCATAGATCGACAAAACTGCAAAAGTAGTGATAGAACTATGGCACGGGGAAATTCACGACTACCCATGCCTTGTTGTGGTCTAGTCTGATATTTGCAATGTCAACAAGGTGCCCAAAGACCGCAATTTTTCAATGGCCAAGATTGCATTTAAAGGAGTCGCGTGCATAGGCTCTCCGACACACATTGAAAACTAGTAAGACATTGCAAGTGACTTGATAAGGCGGATGAAAACACAGCAACCTCGTAAAGGTAGAAGCAAGAATATGAAATTTCACAACTGGAAAGGGCAAGGCCGTGGAAGTTCTCAGAAGTGCTGATGGTCGCAACTATATGCACAAACTTCATCACCACTGGCTTTGAACACAGTTCCAGCTGACTTCGAATTGGTCGGTGGTTTGCTGTGAATACCTGATATTTTCATTCATATCAACACACTGTCATCCTTGGGTCTAGATTTCTTTTACTCTGAGAGGTAGTTCTGCCGATGGTTTTTGAACCACGAGAGCCCTATTGTATGTGTTAGCCTTCTGTAAAGCTTCACATAACAGCTTGAAAATAAATTTTTGAATATCCAAAACCTGTGTCCTCTTGAACTTCCTGTCTGGCTTCTTTTCAGAGCAGTGGCTATGCCCATTAGGCTCACGAAAAGAAGCCTATGAGCTAGTGAACTGGGGACACTACAGCTCATTAGTTTCATTCAATACCTTTTGTTCAACGTTGGCAGAGCAATTTTTGTGCACTGATTAGTACACCACTTATGAGATATTTCGCACTGTTCAAACACAGAATATGCACGAACAAAGTGTACTTAAATGCAGCTCTACAGCTTCTACTTTCTCCATTGGCTCAGATCCAGCTCCAAAGGGTTACGACTGAACTCGCAGCGTGGGCACCCGCGCAAGCATCGCTTTTTAGCACACTAATGTATATGCGAAGACCTAGCTTGTTACATGCAAACTCACCAACATTTGAGTAGTAGTTCAACTCATAATAATAACAACAACTAGGGTCATACATATGCCAAACCTCGATATGGTTATGAGGCACGCCATAGTGGTGGACTCCAGTAATTTCGACCACCTGGAATTCTTTAACGTGCACTGACATTGCACAGCACACGGGCATCTAGCATTTCGCTCCAGCGAAATGCGACCGACCGCCGTGGCCGGGATCGAACCCGCGACCTTTGGGTCAGCAGCCGAGCACCGTAACCGATACACCACCGCGGCTCGTTCAATTTTACGGCAAGAAGGTAACTAAAAGCGGCATGCAACCGTTTCCATGCGATATCGTCAGACGAAAACTACAGAAGTTTCTGTCCCAAACATTGAACGGTGTTCCTAGGGTGCAAGAAAACATAAAAACTGCCACGCTGAAAAATGTTTTAAGTAGAGACGCGTACTTTGCGGAGAAATTTCATCGTTGCGCGGTAGATATCACCGCAAGACAAGAACTTACCTGGCCGTGAGTAAACACGCCGGCATCTACCAACGCGATTCTCTCAGTTGCCGATCCGGCTAGGGACGAACGGAGCAGGGGCGTTCTCCTCCTCAGTACCTAGGTCAGCGGCCGTCTTCAGGGAGAAAAAGTGCCTAGAAGGGTGTTTCCGGCTTCGCCCAGTGGCGGTGCTGCGGTCGCTCCCTGTAGCGGTTAGGAAAACAAATGTCGCGCACGACATAAAACGTGCATTTTTAGAGCCACAAAACGATTCACGGTGGGGCAGTGGATAGCGTGTCCGGCATTTGTTGCCGCTGACCGAAAGGTCATGGGCTCGACTCCCTTTGACAAAATTTTTTTCTGGGCCATCTGATCGTGTGCATTTTTTTGACGTCATTTCCGAGACGGAAATACGTCACTGAAGTCTTGGTGGACGCAGGCATAAAACACCTTCGTGTTAATCGCAGTACCGAAATTAAAAAAGGAACATGACAGGCACGGGCAATGGAGAGACAGGAGGCAAAGCAAACGGTTCACGCTGGGACGGAAGGAGGCAAAGCAAACGGTTCACGCTGGGACGGAGAGTGAGAGCAGAGTGACCGTGAGGTGTGTGCCTTTCTAAGCGTGTCGGCTCCCTGGTGCATACGAGGAAAGAACACAATGCCCAACTTGTCTATACAACTTACTTGTGAAGATGAAGAGGGGTGGACATCGTGTAGTCCATTCTATACTTTACTTATTTAAAATCGTATTATTCATGCCTTGATAATAAAAAGGTTCTATTCATAATCGCACTTGTGTTCTCTCTGGCTGTCTCACTCTAATATGGCACGGCTACTTGCCTACTTTTAGGTTCGTTTCCACTTGATTTAAGCCTGCCCAAGAGCAGCTGCGTATGCTCCGTTTCAGTGACAAAGCAGAGGTTAGTATAGTTCTTACAAATTCTTATAATATATTTGAGTAAATAATCACGAATACCTAACATTCGTATATGGAAGTTTTATTTACGCTCCCATTTACTCTATGTCAAGAGGCTGGCATTATTCCTTTATAAACAAATCAGTTAATCATTAGCGACTTACTACAACACCGCGCTGAAAGCTATAACTGAAATGTTTTGCAAACGGGATCGTTATCTGGCATCATAAACGGCAAGGGTAATCTTATGTCGACAAACTGCAGTGAAGATAACTATGGAACCATAATTCGCCGGCAGTGGTATTTCACATGGAGTAAATTTTTGCCACTCTAGCAACTGAATTCAATATATCATTGTCGTGAATGAGAGCAATATGGTGCGTCACCGTTTTTAGCTTGAATTTGCGATATGAAACTAATAGTTAAGCACACGCGTGATGGCGGCGGGAATGAATAAAAGCTAAGTTTATTATACACGATTACAATACGAGTGATGACTGCATTCAATGTTTTCCTTCTTTATTTCCATGCGGCTTCTTTTCTTTGTTCTTTCATAACTTGTAAGTGCGGAGCACTTTAGGGGACCGGGCTATCTTATGCTATCGTCGACGCTTGGCGTAGCGCTCCATGTGCAGCATATCGAACGCTCGCTCGCGCCAAGGTGTAGTCTTCTTCGTCTTGCTCTTCGAGCACCTTGAAGCGTGCGCTCGCGCAAATAGAAAATCTTCTCTCACTTGGCATTCGAGTACCTTGATGATGACTCCTTAAAATCATAAGCAAAAAAAAAAAAAACTAGTGCACTGGCGTAACCCAGTCATAACCCAGTCATAACCACGTATAAAAATTGAAAAAAAAGCAGCAAGCGCGCAATAGAGAGAGAAAGGAAAAAAAGACGGAACAAAAATAGAAAGAGAAAGAACGAGAAAGAAATAGATAAAGAGCTTGGAAGAAATAATAGAAGACAGAAAAAAAAACAGAAAAGAAACAAAAATAAAGAGAGGAGGAAAAAAATCAAAGAGAAACAAAGAAGGCTGCCGAGCTCCAAACTTCCTTCAGGCTTGGCACCCCTCGTGCGACATTGCCTTTCTTTAGTCTTCCTCTTCTACGTATGTTTTGTAAACTTGGGCTAACTTTGTCGCAGATGTACGGTGCTCTATGTTTGCGCAGTCATAATATTTACATCATCGCCGAAAGGCAGGAGAGACTGCCACATCTACTTTTGTGTCTTGTTGCCATAGCTTTCCCATATGGCCCCTCTTCGTTTTTTGTGGTCCGGAAAATTCTGCTTTTGATCGAGAAAAAAAAAACCTCCAACCAAAGAACGCGCTAGTTCTTCTTAGTTTATGCAGATATACATATTTAATATCGCCCATATCTCAACCTATATTTCTTCCTATTCACTGAAAATTTCGAACTTGTCTGCAAGGTGAAAACCATCAAATGCTTAGGTTTTCGTTTCCTCTTGCTCCTTTCTCTTTGTGTCGTATTTATACCAGTTTTCCGCGGCCTTTACGAATCCGAGTCGCAGAATAGGACCTCTCAAGCACGGTTCAGTGAGGCTACGTGCTGTAAGCATTTTGCGGGAACATTTCGGCTAAAGATGCTTTCTTCTTAGTATTCGTAAGGCCAGAAAGATGAAATCCTTAGTGCTTCCCTGTGCCATTTTCTCACTACTTTTTATTTCTTACGTCACTTGGTTTCTTGCGTGCTCAATTTGAGAAAGAAAAATACAAGCTCCTTAATAATCACGGCTGCACAGCTTCAGTAAATCTCGCCTAGCGAAGTTTTTCGAGTGCCTTGTCATCAGTACAATATGATTACTACTTATAGTACATTAAGAAAGTTCAAGGAAGTGTTTGAAGACAATTGATGTGTGATCAGCGAACTCTGAATCTCTGTACGAATTAGGAAAGTTTAAGGAAGTGTTTGAAAACAATTGATGTGTGATCAGCGAACTCTGAGTCTCTGTACGAATGACTCCACTTCCATTAAAGACGTTTCTGTCTTTCATAACAAATAGTTCAGTACGATCGTGTGGCTTCTATAAGGCACAAAAAACAATAGCGTGGCATCAAATAGTATCGGGTGCTTGAGTGAAAATAAAACTAACATATGCTTGAAATATCGCCCTCTTTCCTTGCAACTAGATCATCCTAGAACGGCAATGAATAATATATTATCGTATAGCACCTCTTTACAGTTGTTATATGTAATATTTTATAGGTAAATAGACCACTCTAAGTGACGGTAATTAATATTCAAGTAGAGACCATGGATAAGACTAAGCCAGTGCCATAATTAGCACTGACACATGCTCGAGCACGAATCAAATGAAGAGAACACACCGTACACGAGGTTAGTAATACGAAGTTCAACAGGCTTCGTCACTAGTGTATTTTGTGCCCGTCCCTTCACAGTTACATTTCAAGGAAGGATCCGCGAGGCCGGCACTAAGCAGGATACTAGGCACTTCTTGCCACCTGGAAGGAAGTTAGTCAACATGCCTCTTTGATGCTCAAACAGGTCATGCAGCTCAGAGGCGCGCGTGTCACCCACTCTAACTGACGTCTATAAACTGCTCGCTGTTTAAAAAGATGAAGAACGCTATTTCTCTCTTCCTCTTTATTTATATCTCTTTGCTTTTTCTCTCTGTATCTTTACCTCTCTTTTTTTTTCTTGCTCTTTCTCTCTCTCTCTTTGTATTCCCCTTTCTTTCTCTATTTCTCGCTTTCTCTCTATTTCTGTAGTTTGCTTCACTCTCTCCCCCTCCTTTCTCTCCACTTCACACTCACCTCTATTCTCATTACTCTCACTTCCATTTTCCACCTTCTAGCTATACTATATACAGCACTATAGAAGGGCTATGTTTTTCTCCGAAAGAGTGCCTGGAAAACCGAGTAGTTACGACGCTCGCCTTCGAATCTGGGTACGCGGGTCCGAGTCCTGCCTCGCCACAAATTTTTTTTTCACCAATATTTTTTTTCTTTCTGTTTATTTCTCTTTCATTTTAGGGTTTCCTTTTCTCTCTCTGTACTCATTCCCTTGCCCATTCGGAGATATCCCAATCCCACGCCGAAGAAATCGGTGTAGAGGGGGGAATGCGCGCCGGGACAACACCCTCTAGAAAAAATCAAGGAATGCGATATCAAGGAATACCATAGCAACAAATGTGATACGAAAAAAGAGGCCAGCAGCTACCTCTTTTAGCAAATCCCGGTTGCTGCAGCCAGTGAAGCAACATTCGTGCGGCCTAGGGCTCCAGCGTAAACCTCGCGGTGAAACTGCAACACGCACGAAGCTATAGGGGCCATGGGTTCAACCCCCTAAGATATAGGCGCCTGAGAATGGGCGGCGACGATCTGTGGGTCATAGAAAGAAGGAGATGCGCTACCCCACTACAGCGAAAGTCGAAAGTTTAGCTTGTGATTTTGTGTTATTCTGATCATGCCGGAAATTTTTCATCTCAAACATCTGCGGCACCGCACGCACTTCCTTATGTACGCAACGCGCAGGATTACTCGAGCGTACGAATCAGAAATGGAAGACGGCGGAGCTGTCTTGTAAGGCAAAATTCAATTACGTCTCGTCTTTGGCGAAGCGTTCGAAAGTTATCTGGGACCGAATGTTTGCAAACAAAGCCGAAGATCTCAATAACAGGCGCATCTCTTGCAAACCGCATTTGCTTTGGAAGCGGCATCATAGTTGTTTTGGTTGACGCTTAAATATTTTCCAGTTCGCATACATGCTTTCTTAGAAGCAATACCCTTGCTAACGTGAACATACAAAAATTGTATGGAAGCAATGCGTGCCGCTGCTGCTGCATCTGAGTGTAATGCTTAAGGAAATATATGAGAGAAATAAGCAATTTCTCGGCGCTTACGTTGAATGTCTCATGCCACTGTGAGAGCAATGATTTAGCTGTAACTATAAACACACTTCGCCTAACCTTTCTTGTGGTAAAAAGTTCCGACAACTTTTCCAAAAGGGGTAAAAGGAGGCATTCCATTTCTTCTCCTACAGATGCTGCTCCAAAAGCTTTTGATGCTACTGCTATACGTAGTGGAATGGCTGCTTTTCTGACTGCTTAAACTAAACCGAACTATCTCTGGGAACATCATTAAAAGCTCTCATCTCTCTCTCACCTTAAAGACAAATCAAAACCGTAAGTTCGGTTGTTGAGCAAATAAAAAACACAGAATAAAATAGGCGCTACCCTAATATACGAAAACAGCAGAATCGATCTGGTAATGAACAGGGGCAGTCGATGTCCTTGTTCATATGAAAAGATAACGAAGCCATGGTCAGACCGGGTTATCTGAAGTTAAGGCATGAGCTGATCGGATGAAAGATTGGTATGAATACCACGAGATTGGGTATGAGGACGAGGACGGCCAAGCGTTAGGTGGAATTATGAAATTAAAAAAAAGGTGCAGACATAAAATGGGGTGCGTTCGCACAGGATAGGTTCGGTTGGAGACTATCGTGAGGGGCATTTGTCCTGCCTTGCGCGTAAGGCAGGCCGATGATCATGAGTGATGTAATACAAATAATGGTTATAATAAAATTGCCCTGTAGTTGTGTAGTACTCAAACAAGCATTAGATTTTATTCCACTGTCCCATTTGTTAAAACAATTACCAGGAATGTCCTTTTTTCAGTCTTTTGCGCCACAACGAGCATTTCACAACAACATCCACTGGATACTTGCTTCGCTGAAGTGACTTCCAGTGGCTGGCGGCTCCGCGCAACACGCAGCGATGCTTCGTATGTTCCCGGCTGCCAACTTCTCAAAACCAGCGAACTTCAGGCGAGCTGGTTGCCACCGTTCGTGCAGTCCTTCCCCGTTCCTCCTGGGCTGCGGACCTCCTTCCTGGCGGTGGGCTCTACCTGGTGTGGCGGAACTTTTAAGGGACCAAGGCCGGCAATGGAGTCGAGTCAACGGAAGCGACAACCTCGCCTCTCCGTGTTCGGCGCCGCCCTTCTTCTATCCTGGTCTTTGTGGAGACGACACCACCCTTTTGGACATTGCTCCGTTTGCCAGCCCCCCTTGCGGCTGGAGCTAACCTTGCCACTTAACTTCGGCAGCCTTTTTCACAGGCTGGCCTTAGTCTTTGGGAGGGGGGGAATGTAAGAATCGAGCACGCCCTCCCCGTTCGCGCCTCGTTCCCCAACTAGCGCCTGTGCTGCCCAATGCGGCTCGAGCGCCAGGACCCGCCGTAAATTGGGGACATGGCCACCACGGCTTACCTGCCAGGCATTTCTGTCTAGTGCAAGCCATTCGTTGGTCTTCCCTGCACAGAGAAACGTGTCTGAACATGCCCGGACAATTATTTACTCGTACGCTACGCTATCACATGTCACGATGCTTTGCAGATCCTCAATGGCCGCCCGTGACAGCCCCTCACCGTTGAGCTTGCTTGCGCCAGGCGCTCGCTCGCCGCTGCAGCGTGGCCACAGCACAGACCAGGCTGCAGCGTCACAGGCCACGCGCTGCTCTAGCAGGCGGCTTCTCGTCCGGTGCGTTCGGCTGCTGCCCTTTTTGTGAAAGCCGTAGCACCTACCGGCAAGCGTACCAATTGGACACTCCTCCGGAGTTTCTGTGTCATCTCGCAAGCCCGTGATTGTCGCACTTGGTGTATCTTGGTTTAATAAACACGTGTTTGTTCACGAACTGCTTCGAGTACCAATTCTGCGCCGTGTCGTAGAGCCTACAAACCCGGCCGTACCGTCTTTGTGCGAGGCCGCAGTGCAGAACGTCGCGTCCCGCGCTGGTCGCTTGGTAGGGTAAGTTTCTCTATCAAACCTATAGTCACACAATCAAAGGTAGCCTCCCTTACATTCCGATATTAATTTATTGTTGTAAATTTAGTAAGTTTAGCTTTTTAATAAAAACAATCAAATATTTATTTACCTCAATCACACTTCTAATTCTCTTAGTGCCCAGTTATATCTCGTGTTGCTGGATTATCAGTAATGCTATAGCCGTAGGGCCCACAATTATTTCCTTCTTAGGTTTCCATGGATTTCGTTCCTTTAACACACATGATGACTGAAATTTTACGGCAGCGCGTAGTAGGTTTCTCATCTTGAGGAGCATTAATGTCTTTTTCAGAGCAAGTTGCAATTACAACGCGATTCATAAAGCTGGCAACCGAATCTGTTTCTAATAGGGACAATTTGTTTGCTTTGATTTGAAATTTCTTTCATTAATATACCTAATAATTGACACTTTCCTGAAGCCCTCGCTGTTTCAGGAGATTTCATGCGTGCAGTAGGGAACTGCAATTAGAACATGAATCTGGCGCATTTATATTAGCCGTCTTGTCTCCAGCAGGAGGCTATCTTATCGACTCTTGAATGAAAACCATTTTTTTGTGAGCAAGATGTTTCAGGAAAAATTAAGATAGGACAGAGCGCACACTTACAACCGGTTTATTGCTCAGATGGCGGGAATATATTACACAATCGGATGGGTGAGGGGATGAAGCAGCAATGAGACAGGGAAATCAACGGCGCATGTGCAAAAAAGGCTATTCACATATTGAAATGACACTTCAACTCAAAAGATACCGGTATTCATTGTCTAAGAAGTTGACAGATGGGGCGCTCACACACACTGTTCCTGCCTTGAGAATCAAAAAAGCTTCGTATATATCGCGTGCCCTCCTGTCCCCATATCTTGTCATTACTTGACAATCTTCCAACGTGGGGGTTCACCCACGCTTGGCACAGCGACTAGCCAAGCGGCTGCCCACAGACCCGCGCATGAGATGCGCGTGCTTCCTGAGGCGGTCGTTCAGATAACGCCCCGTCTGGCCGATGTAGCATCGACCACATGATAAAGAAATGCTGCACACAACCCCAATAATGCAATCTACAAACTTTTTTGCATGGTTCTTATTGCACCCAACGCTTCAAGTGCCTTCGTAATTCACTCGCTTACAAAGGGATCCTAGCTCATTTCTTGTCGTAAAAACAACCCTCACCCCTGTTTTTTTTTCGACTACTCTTTTTAAGCGGTGCCAGACCCTGTGCGTATAGGGTATGGCCGAAACTTTCGGCTTTGGCTCGTCCCGGGTTGTATGATTCGACCTCCTTCCCTGCTTCAAGCCACTGTATAGCGAGTCGGCTATGCCCGAGAGCAAATGTTCAGGAAAACCTGCTGCCCCTAAGTCGATCAATTTGGTTGCCAAAACAGCTCTAAACTTGGTGGTTGCAGGACCTTCACAAGGATGCCATCATCATGTTTTTGCTATTCCCCCTTTCACGAGCTTGGAGTGTGCTGAACTAAAAGGAAGCAGGCCTTTCTGAGAGCAGGGAGCGTATCGCCAACACACATGTTCTGGCAGGAAAGTAAGCTCTAGATCTAAATATCTAAGCTGATTGTTGTCAGGGAACTCCGTCTTTAGCTGTAGGTTAGTCATGTTAGCAGAAACAATGCTCAAATCCTATCGACGTGCTGTCGTGTGTCACGCTGGTCTGCATTATATATAACTAAAAATCGTTAACATAACAGAATACCTTCACGGTATTTGTCTCAACAAGTCTCGATTCCATGCGTTTGTCGTAACGAGCTAATAAAATATCACTTAGGACAGGAGCCAAACATGATCCAATGCACACACCCTTGTTTTAAATATACCACTTGTCATTCCTCGCGGTAAACGTCGACTGCAGATAAAAGTTCAAAAGTTCAAGGACGCTGTCTACATCTGTTCCGCAAAGCGATCATATGGATGCCATCATGGCGACACATTGACTCCAGCGAAGTCCTAGCTTAACGCAACTTCAGTAAGAAACTGAAGAAACAGGTAGGGCATATCCGCATTGTAGTATATTGCGCCTGCGCTACTTAAGCATTATTCCAGCCAAAGGTAGAATTCGATTTTCTATCATGCAGATTTATTTAGTATATAGTGAGATGGGCGGTAAAATGAAATACCGCATATGAAAGCAGGCTACATAGTGAAGCAGCAAAGAGACATCAAACGCACAGGCGCAATTTTTACAGAGCGCAGGGAAGAATAGCACTAGCTGTTTCCTTCAGAGAGGTGTGCAGGTGAATTCACCGTAAAAGCGATAGATTCAAGAAGTTTCAGCTGGCGTTTGTAGTAAAGAAGAGAAGCATACTCCAGCCTGCGTCAGTATAGGCTCCAGTGACGCACGTGCCTTTAGGGCTGGGTGTAATGCGATTACTGCATAGTACGCAAAGACCGGCTTTTGTTCGCTATTGGCTATGCAAAGCAGGCTGGTCTTCTAATCTCATTCCCGCAGCTGCGTTCTACCCGGGGGTACGACATTGAAGTGGGAGTACGATAATTAATATCGGAAAATGTAACAGCATAATAGAAAGAAAAGGAAATAAGAAAAAGGACAAGGTAACCATCCAAAAGGTGGTCGATGCCGCTATTTTCATAGGAGCATGCAGGCAGGATTTTTTTCGTCTTGGTCAGCGTTAGGTTTCCCTTTATCTTTTGCGTAACGATTACAAATAAGTAACATAAGTATGCGTGAATCAATGAAGAATCTTTCATTTTGTTACGACTTTCAGTGTACTTGTTCTCAACACGGACATGTGCCGCAAACTTTTTGCCCAGATTTCGGTGTGCAGTGACGTTGAATGATGTGCAAGAAATACCGCGAGCCGGATTTTCTATAGATTTACTCCTAATCCACATTAATTGTGTTGTTTAGCCGCAGACGTCGTGCAGATATCAGAATGAACTTCGGCAATGAAACATGAACAAGAATGAGAAAATTTGAAAAGAACAATAATTTCCCTATGACTGCAATATAGCGTCTGGCCACGTATCGAAGCAACAAATGATTATCAGGAATCCACGGTGACTACGCCTGGAAATTCGCGAGACTGCCTGCTTGTCATACGGGACCTACGGAACCGAGCTAATACGAAGCGCATCTGAAACGAAGTGCAGAAGTCATTGGTGAACCCGTAAGAAAACTTTGACTAGGTGTTCGGGCCCTAATATACCGGCTTTGCGCATTTTTTTCCTTGGTATATCGATCCTGCTTTGCCAATACGTTCCACAAATATTCAGGTTGCGCATTACGCCAAGCGTTTTCCACAGTTGCTAGTTCATTTCCTTTTAGCGATTTTCCTGCCTACTCGGAAACCGCGTTTTCTCCCAGCGGTCACTGTACATGAGTAGAGGTCCACCGACTAATAATGTTGCTAACTCCACGGGGATTGACCTTCAGCTTCACAACACAACAGTGAGCTGTCAAGGTAGCCATGCTCGAATATTCACTCGAAAAGGCCTAACATGCTTGTGCATCTGGAATGAACCGCTGTCATTAGCTTATATTTTTTGTTGTTATTCGACACCATCTGAGAAGCATCTTCATTATAGAAAGTATCAATCCCTTTTGGCGCATCATCAAACCACAACTACCTCATTCTAACAAGGACAACTTCGGCAAGTTTACAAACTTGTGTGAATTACGGCTCTTTGAAAAGAATGAAACGTTGTGTTTACATGTGACTCGTTAGTACGATAGTGAGCTGAAAAGCGAGCGGGTTGCCCAGCGTTCGTGCTCATGCCTAACTGGATATAAACGACACAACTGAAAAACAAAAAGTTCGGCAGATCCCACGTATCTTGGGAATCGATGTTATGCGAAGCATGAGGAGGGAAGATGACTGTGTTGTAATTTTTTTTATCGAGCGAAACGTTACACAATTGCGCTAAAGATGTATACAAGTGCTGGAGGCACAGATATATATTGAACATTCCCATATGTTTTATGTAACCAGTTGTTTACAGTTGCGTAACGATGCTAACAGCAACATGGGTATTAGCAACACCAGAAGCGGCAAGTTGATATGTAGCGCTTGTGCTCGAGAGGATGGTAACCGTTGACACTCCTACATAAACCAACTTTACTGGATGACGCTTAACTACAATTGACGTTGACCCGACGTGACGGCGGTATCATAGGAGCACATCTGTAATGTTTATAAAATTGGATAGCCAGCACTGCAACCACAATTGACGTTTCACGAACATTAGGGTTTATTTGAAAAGCTGTTGCGAGACCTGGCGTGGCTTTGTGCTAGAAGACTTGATTACCTCTCAGAATGCTCGGGTTCAATTCCTCCTGGGACGCTCACATTTATTCTTTGAATTCGTGGGGTCAAAACTGCAGTTGTCCGGTTTTCTTATTATTCCCACGCTAATATTACCAATGTATGTTCTTGCCGTTCCTGGGTAGATGTTAACTGTCAATCAGCTGTGGCACATACCTGCATACCTTTGGCATATACCCGCCCGCGGTATACGGGTATGTGTCGCACGTGTCTGGCGGAAAGGGTTTGACGGCGCACGCGACGGGATTGTCACATTATTCATGTCATGACCAGCGAGTCATATTCGTCCAACCATCTTACCCTCCCATACTATATTCGGTTCAACACAAGTTCAGGAGGTGATCACGAGAAGACCCAGACGTAGGCGGCTAGATAGATAGATAGATAGATAGATAGATAGATAGATAGATAGATAGATAGATAGATAGATAGATGGATAGATAGATAGATAGATAGATAGATAGATAGCTAGATAGATAGATAGATAGATAGATAGATAGATAGATAGATAGATAGATAGATAGATAGATAGATAGATAGATAGATAGATAGATAGATAGATAGATAGATAGATAGATACGCTAAAAGTGCTGCAGTACGCAAAGGAATAATTTAATAATAGAAAAAGCAATCGCACGCTAGACAGCAATGGCCTAGATAAATGATATCTCGTCCCTACTCCACGTGTATTCTGTAGCGTCTTTCATCTCATCAAGGCCTGTCTAAAGAATATTGCGTATAAATGTAGCAGCATGCTTGTTACAGTCAAGTTTTTTTCTATACGAGCTTCCTTTTGTATTAGAAGATATACGTAGGCTGATGAGCTTAAGAACGAGTCTTTCCGAAAGGATTACGTCCACTTTCGATACAGGGACAGAAAAGAAAGCAGGAGATTTTTCAGTTCTAAAAGGGGCCCCAAATATGGTGTAACTGAAGTGAAGCTTTGGGAGCGCATAGAAACACTTCAGCGACCACGCGCTGAAGAAACCCCTTGCGGGATCAGCTTAATGGGCGGGCGGATGTTCGGCCTGGTGAATACGACCGATATTACCATCTCTACTTTATAGAAAAAGAAAGAGCGCTGTCTGGAGATATGTTCGCGCCCCGCAGTATATCCATAGCTCGAAGGCACATTAGCTATGGAAGGGTAGCGTGATCCCATTCTTGTGAATTTCATTTTTCGCGGAATACAAAGGCTGTACAGGCCATTTATTGTCGCTGACTTTTGTTTTCAATCTCTGATTTCGCTACGTAAGGAATGAAAACAAAAAAGTGCAACGAAAAACGCTAAAAGCTGTGTTCATGCGGGAAGACACGAAATGACAAATACATAAAAAGTTAGGGAAGCTTGCACTTAAACCGCGAAAGCCTTGAAACAGCAAAACTGGACGATTCTGGGGAATAATCTGGTTGCTTCGAGGTTGGTTCTATGTTTAGTTGTGAGACGCAGGTTGTTTCTAGGCTGCTTTTAGGTCGTTGCTAGACGTTATGTCGGTAATGCTAGGTTGTTTCTGCGTAGACTATCAGCGCAGAGAGATTCGACTTAGACTACAGGCATTCCACAGAACACGGATGTCACGCAACACGGATGTCAAAACTCCAGAGAAATAATATCGCACTGCAGCCAAGCGTTCGCACCTCTCATATATCTACGGGCAGGTCGTTGTTGGCTTAAGCCTTCGATCACTTCGGGGTCTTCTCGCAGCCGTCGTTGCGTTTCCGGACCTAAACCATTTACTCATTATAAGTACTCGCAGCTATTTTTGGGGCCAACTGTTGCATTCTTCATTTTTAATGGACTATTGTTGAGTAGTAGGATTTGCCCAATTTCCGTGGCAAAGACCCGTTTATGATGATGATAGTTATTGCGTAGGCCACATGGCAAATACCCGTAGTGCACACGAATTGCAGCTAACATAAATATTTTTGTTGGTAAAACTTGGAGGTCGCTTGAGCTTCGATTTCAAGAGCAGAACGCGATAGCCTAATTGGACCGTGTTCTTATAGCCTTACCGATCGCCAGCTTATTTTCGCTTGTTGGTGAACACCTAAGCCGTGCCACAAGGAAAGCAAGCTCGTTGGCACCCTCCGACTCCTATATTTTTGCATGCGGCGTGATGAAACACGGAAAGCGCGGCCGTAGGCCCTTTGCGCGATTTGGAGGGTGATAGTGAAGCCTCTGGCACGCTGAAGCACGTCCAATATGTGCGTACCGTTAGCTCGCCATCGGTATGCTAGAGGACGGATGCGTGGAGGCCGAGCGGCTTAACGCATAGCGGAATGGAATGAGGAGTCGCAGGTACGAATCATTGGTCTCACCCGAACCGAAGTTTTTATTATTATTATATTATTGGCATCTACCTCGAATTTTTGCTCACAACCAACGACGTCTACGCCGTGGCCGAAATCGACACCAACACCAGAATTTCTGCGAAACGGCCTATTAAACGCTTGCGCCGAAATATAAAATATATATCAGCATGGAGATTGAACTGATGGAAAATGCCGGAGGGACGCCGACACCGACACTGGAATTTATTCGAAGCCAGCTATTCAACCCTATCGCATTAAAAGATTCCTTGTAGCTCAGTAGTGGGGTCTTATAATCGCATATAATTCCGCTCAATGAATTACAGCCTAAGTTCTGCACGTTCCTTGAACAACGCTGTTTCAGGCTGAACAGAAGAGAGAATGTTTTGATTTTGTGAAGTTAAATTACCATTTAGAGCTTTTTCGTTCATGTTTTGGAGAAACAAGACGGAAAGTGAGAATGCGTTGATGTGATAATATTCCGCTGTGCTTATAATGTCCGTGTCTGCATGTGCAGCGGGAGATTGCAAATGCGTGCGTACTCGATCCCATAAAGCAATGAGCAAGAACTATCATGCCTCCGTTAGTTTTTTACAGCGAAAACTGTTATAAGATCACAACAAGGGCCGTTTTTTCGCCGTAATTGTCCGCCACCGCCGCCGGTGTCCGTAACGATTATCGCGCGAAATATGAAAAATCTAAACAAAAAAAGCCCGGCAGATCCCACGCACTGTGGGAATCGATGTAATGCGAAGCAGCCAGGAATGAGCAAATCATGCTTTACATAATTTGCATGTCATGTTTTACATGTTACGACCGGTCATTTGTGTTCGCCATACAGTCACGTCGCGATATACCAATTTTAGGTGTATGTCAAGCTAGCGAACTGGACGCAAGCGCACCATGAGCGTAGCATGTAAATGGCATTGTAGATGACATGCATGCCAAGATTTTCATGTCACCACCTGCCAATTATGTTCGTTACATAGTCATGTCACTCAATACCAAGTTTGGTGTATATCAAGCTAATGAAACGGCCGCGAGCGCGCCATGAGCGTGGAAATGCAAGTCATGTCGCTCATGACAAGTCATGATTTCCTTCCATATTACCACTTGTCATTTATGTTCGCCATACAGTCATGTCACTCAATACCAAATTTGGTGTATCTCAAGCTAACGAAACGGCCGCGAGCACGCCAATGAGCGTGGCATGCAAGTCATGTCGCACATGACAAGTCATGATTTCCATATTACCACTTGTCATTTGTGTTCGTCATACAGTCATGTCACTCAATACCAAATTTGGTGTATATCAAGCTAACGAAACGGCCGCGAGCGCGCTATGAGCGTGGAATGCAAGTCATGTCGCTCATGAAGTCATGATTTTCATATTACCACTTGTCATTTATGTTCGTCATACAGTCATGACACTCAATCCCAAATTTGGTGTATATCAAGCTAACGAAACGGCCGCGAGCGCGCCATGAGCGTGGCATGTAAATCATACTTTTCATGACAAGTTAGTCATGATTTTCAAGATATGACCAGCCATTTATGTTCGTCATACAGTCATGTTATGCCATACCAAATTTGGTATAAATCCCAATTAACGATACGGCCAGGAGAGCACAAAGTCGTAGGCGGCTAGATAGATAGATAGATAGATAGATAGATAGATAGATAGATAGATAGAGCATAGATAGATAGATATAGATAGATAGATAGATAGATAGATAGATACGCTCAAAGTCGCCGAAGTTCGCTAAGAAATGCTTCGCATTTAAAATACCTAAGACAAAATGGGAATCGAACCCGGGCCCTCTGCGCGGCAGCCTAGCACTCTACCGCTGAGCTACGCCGGTGCTCGAAACTGCGTTGCAAACTGACCCTATTAAGGCTTCATTTCGGGTAAGGAATCGCGTTAACTTGTGTAATAACGCATTTTGGAACAGTAAAGTAACACTGCGATTCGGCCTAGTTGGAACATATTCATTTTGAAATGTTCTTCTGTGTCCCCGTGTGCCTGCGCAAATATTTCAAGATGAGTAAAGTAACAACCAGGCGTCACACAATGCGAATATCGTAACGAGTGGGTCGTTCAATGCTGCCAACCAATTGCAAAAGCCTCAGGCTTAATTCTTCATCGTCATCAGCCACCGCATCAACAAAGTGCACATAATGCGTTACGAGTGTGTAGCGGGTACCGTGCTTTTCCGAAGAATGACGAATAATGGCACAGTGGACGCTTCCCCACTACGCAAAAATTATGATGATTTATGGCCTAGTGGTTACCATGCATGTGTGCTTGTAGGAGTTGTCCCGCGAGTGTTTAAGCAAGGCTCTAGAAAGGCCGCTCTTCCAGCTTTTGCTGTGACTGTGCTGCGCGTTCGGCGCAGGCCTGGCGGTTTTTTCACTCGGTTGATGTGATAAGGCAAGAAGTGGCGGTATTGTTTTATACGTTGGCAGACTGTAAAGCTGGCCTTCGCTTTAGAGAACGTCACATTTTCATTTTTTTTTGCTGTGATCTCATAATGCATACAGGAGGCACGGAACCTGTTTTAAAAAAAATTGTCGTCCTTGCATGACACAAATTAGAGACAAACAAGCGAAATTATAGAAACAAGCGAAGTGACGTTCTGGATATTTTCCAAGCTTCACAAGAACATGTCGCGTCCCATGGGCTAAATGCTTTGAATGGCAGGGCGAGCCAATAATCGTCGCTGTTCGACCCATGCCCAATGTTGCGAGTCGCATTTATCACTGGTAAGTGAACGTTCTTGTAAAGGAGTTGATAGGAAACCTTAGTAGGATATGTGGATTAAAAAGTGTTCAAGCCATGACACCTGTCCCTATAAATTATCCACCACAAGGAGAGTGTTTATGGTGCTCGGCTGCGGAATCGAAGGTGACGTGTTCGATCTCGGACGCGGCAGTCACATTTCGATTGAGGCGAAATTCCAGATGCCGGTGTACTGTGAGTTCACGTTAAAGAACACCAGATGATTTACAATTTGCGGAGGCCTCCATTACGGCATCTTTCATAGTCATATCGTGGCTTTAGAACATAAAAAAACCCATGTATTAATACTGCAGAATAAGATAAACCAGCTTCGAAGGTTGACTAGCTATAAGATGAGCTGTAGAACCCTTTCTGCAGAAAAATTTAAATGGATGCATTCATTAAAAGAACGTCTTATTACTAATAAAAGAACCCTTTATTATTCCTGGCTACAGCAAGGATGTTGTGCGCGAGGCGTGAAGCTCTGGCGCTAAAATTTTCGAGGAAGTAGAATATTCCTCAAGCTTATTTTTTATATTTTTTTTTTTGATGACCCTCGTCATGTGATCGTAGTGCCACATGAGATCACCACTATGCGCTATGAGCTGAATGCCAGTGGTGCCCGTACGCGAATATTCATGGCGGTGAATTAAAAAGAGGCGGCCTTTTAAAACTTTGAGAGTCTATATAATGATTTTGAGCACTAGGCTTGTTTAAATATACCATGTAGATGTTTAATACATCGTCTCCCATATAACCAATCAATTTATACTTGAAGTGCACTTTCGATTTTTTCTAGGGTTGGAGGTGGCGCAATGATATGCAAGTTGATTCGTTTCGCCATAGGTGAAAGACAGTGACGTCAACACATGATAGTACCAAAGATATTACGTTGCTACGCAAGTGTTCTCACACTTATTTATGCAAATACGGAGAAGTTTCTCGGAGGTGACACCTATATATGGCTAATTGTATTGATACTGCTCAGAAAGACTCAATGCTTACTGCGCTGCTTTTACTTTTTTCGTTCTGTTTTAAAATAAAAATATCACAAATAAGTGTTGCTCCGATTGACACCAGCGCCATTGGCTGGCACATGAAGAGTGAGTGGATAGCACAGATGACTGTAAGAACGAAATGTTGCGGTGAAGTCCAACTAGAAACTACATCCAGAAAAAGATGGGTGATTTGATTAGAGAATATATTGCACATGGTTTCATCAGTTTTCAAAAATGCAGGTCTGAGAGTGTCTGTTTAACGCAAGAAAACTCCCTGAAGGGTGTGCATTTTGTTACTGTGCGTGTTCCAATGTTCAAGACGTGTGATAAATATGTGGAAATCAATCCGCAAGGGAAAAAATTGTGTATAATAAGCAATTCGCTGAATCTTGAATGCACATCAATAAGAAGCTGCTCGTTAGATGTTCGGGAGGTTCATGCTGCCAAGCGTCGGTAAACTCACTCATGACTCGACTCACTTAGATTGAGCCGTGAGTCTGAGTTAGTCCAGCTGGGTAATACTTAGGTGAGTTCAAGTCCGAGTGATTCAAAGAAGCAAAATATATTTCATGAGTGAGTCTAAGTGAGCTCCACATTTTGGTGCCTGACCTATAGTGATAACTAATTTACTTCTGGATTATTATCAGCCTTATGTATGCTCGCGTTTATACTGTCGTATACTCGCAAATACTTAAATGGACTAGTGTTCATACGCCAGCTCAATATTTATTTGTGAGAGGCATGAGCCACTGGTGGGTGAGGTGTCTCGACCTCACCCAGCAAGATTTTTTCAAGAGAATTCTTGACAAAAACATCTTGTGGGTCACGTCCTTCTGTAAAACTGTCGCTACTGCACTGCAACCACTCATAACTCGTATTTAAATGTACGAGATGAAAATGTGCCAAGTGGAGCGCCGATTTTGCGAGATATTACTGCTCAAGAGCTTTAAAAATTTGTATTTAAATTGTCAAATGTACGATAACGGACTCACGAGTCGACTCACTCAGACTCAGATGAAGCTGTGAGCATGAGTCTGAGTTAGTCCGAGAAAGTAATCTTATGGCGAGTTTGAGTCCGAGTGAGCTCGGTTGAAAAAAAAAACGTTGTAATGAGCCTGAGTCCGAGTGAGCCCGCGTGAGGAAAATTTTGGTGAATGTGAGTTCGAGTGAGTTATAGTAGCAAAATATGTTTCATGAGTGAGGCTGAGTGAGTTCTATGTTTTTTGCCGACCTATGCGTGCTTCAATAACAAATCTAAAAATACCTTACTTAACAAGGCTACCTCTAATTCAACGCAGACGTGGCACTAGGATGTAGGTCGTCGGATGCACTTGCAGTTCGCAAAGGCAGGTAGGGACACCTCGTGGCATAATCAGATATTCATTTCTTTCATTTCTTAGGACAGCTCTCAAGTACGCCACTCCTGCTGACATATGAATGCACAGTTCTGCCCATGCTAGATTACGCAGTCGTTATATGGGATACGTTTATCTTGACTAACAAAAAGAATATTTAAAAATTACAAAGAAAGGCAGCCCGTTTTATACACAACAGTTATGGTCGTATATTTTCCATCAGTAACTGAAAGAACCGAATATCTCGTCTTAAATGTTTATACCAGCATATTAACAAGCACTATAAGACAGACATAAGCAGTTATTATGCTTCTCCTCTGGGTATCCGACAAGGCAGTGGCATAATCTCTCTATCACGCCCTTCCAATCACGCAGGTCATTCTTTCACAGATTCATTTTTCCCGAGGACGGTTAGGGAATGGAACAACCTAACTAATGACGCTGTTCTACAGCCATCACTTCAAAAGTTTGCCTCGTGTCTAACTGAGTAATTTTCTGGATTTGAAATTGTGTAAAATTAACGCCGATGTTGCGTATGTGAGTCGGCTTCTGGTATATATATTATCCTGGGTATTCTCAATTGCATTTTCTCCGTGGTTTATCATGTATTCGTTAATACGGCATAGCGTATTTCTTTTTCTTTCCTTTGTTCTTTGTTTTTGAGAACTGTATTTTGCTTCTATATTTATTTCCATGGTTCATGTTTATTTTCACGGTTACCTTGCAATACTCATGGCTGTAATTCCCACACTTCTATGATCTCCCTTGTGTCATTGCAGAATCTACAAACAAACAAATAAATAAATAATAAATAAATAAATAAATAAATAAATAAATAAATAAATAAATAAATAAATAAATAAAAGTCCCCAAACATTCATGTACTACGCGTCGCCCTCTGTTCCGCTTAGCAATGGGGGGTGCGCGGACCTAGAGTTATTTATGACCTCCAGCGCCAATGGTCACAATCTGGCGATTTTCTTCGTCGTTGAGAGCCGCTGTGGGTAGAGAGACCGGTCACCATGGCGAGGCACTAACTTCAGTTGGAAATTCACCAGAGCCGACGTTAAGTGTGTGTGACGTGGGCAAAGCGAGCGCCCAAGAAGCGAGGATATATTTCGTGTGCAGGGAGGAGAGATTGTTTTTTTTTCTTGCGCTTCATACCAGCTGTTTCCCGGAACTAGAAGCACGCATGTTAAAGAAGGTGGTCTAGCGCAACTGAATGAAGGGAACGGCATATGTCTTGCTGTCATTTGGCGCTCATTTAAGCATTTTAGTTGGATCCTATTTAGTTAATTAACAATCACTATTATGCGAAATTTTTAATATCTACATAGCGCCAAGTAGGCATCGTTAACTTTAAAGAATATTCGAAAAGGCTTCATTCTTTTTTTTTTTTTTTTGCTGCGAGCTTGCTACCCTGATGATTACTTCCCGGTGTTTAAAAAAAAGCGCACGAAATAAAAAAAAGCCATGTGACGGTTGTCATGTGGTACTGTATTGCAGCGTTCTCAACTGCACTACGAGCAAAAGAACCGCGTACGCGGACCGTCGATGGCACCGTCAAAAATGCTGACCCGTTGTTAAGCTGATGCCTAGAGCCACGGCCCATCAGTTCGCCCCGGTGTGCGCGCATGGCATTCACACGGTTCCTACCCTACACATGCCTATCTCACGCGTACAGTAGCCAAACGACTGCGTGCTTGGTAAATCTCCGCCTATTTCCCCTTGTCTTCTTTTTTCTCGCTATCTCTGCTAAATAAAATAACTCTTGATTAAATTGTCTTGCTGGTTATAAAAAGAAAATTTACAGCGTGTCTAAAAACTTCAGTCATGATGGCTTAGCAGAAAATTGCAAAAGCTGTGGCTCAAAGCAGAACAAAAAGTTAGCTTGAACGAAGTTGTGAGCAAATGATCATTAATTGATGCTCCTTCGATATTGACCTCATCGGCCGTCAGCCATTTCTGACATGGCCATCTGATTTTATCTAGATTGCCATATTTTATTGCCAGATTGTCATTTCAGACTGACGGCTGACTTGTCATATCAGGTTGCCGCATTTCGCAGTTGGCTGGATATGAGCGCAGGACAATCGTTGTTGCTGCATGGAACTGAAGTGTTGCGCTGCTAAGCGGGTAAATGAAGTTGCGATTCCTGGCATGGAGGAAGGAAACACTTCGGAAGCAGCATTGCTCAATTCAATAAAAATAAATAAAAAGAAAGAAAAGAAGTAGCCGGACACGCACATGCCAAGCTTGTGTTGACACTATTTACCCCTTAGGACAAGGGCTCCTCAGTTTTCATGGTAACTGTTTTCTTCAGTTTAACGAAAGCTTGTCCGTTGACTGTGTCAACCCAGGGAATGGTGACGAAAAAAAATTGACGCAGCGTCACATTAAAGGGGAAGGAAGTGCGGAGCCGGCGACCTATTTGTTTCTCTTTATTTTTGCCTTTCTTCCCTTTGTTTGGGTCCATTTCTATTCATCTTTTTCTGTTTCCATCTTTTATTATTCATTTCATTACTTCTCATTCTTTCTCTTCACTACCTTTCTTTCTCCCTTTTTTCTCTATTTCTTTTTCTATATGTGCTATGCTTCACTATCTGTCCCCTTCCTTTCCCTCCTCCTAACCCTCCCTTTTCTTCCCTACCCCTTAGCTATACTACACTAAACAAGGTTATGCTATGCTCTCCTCGCGTGCCTGGATAGTAAAGGGGTTGCGACGCTTGCCTTCCAATCGGGGGGTACGCGGGTTCGAGTTCCACCACGCCAAAAAAAAAGAAAATGTTTCGCTAAACATTTCTCATTTTCTTTCAGTCTCTTCTCTCTCTTTCTCTTTCTATCTCTGTAGCTATCTCTAGTCCATTCGTGTTATTGTGTCCTACGCTGGACCAATCGTCGGGTTGTTGAGGAAGGGAACAAGGCCGATCATGATCATGATACTTTTGTGGTGAATCTGCATGTATGTTGAAACTTCGAAGACAGAAACTCGCAGTAAAACCGAACTCGGTCTTCTGGCAGCTGCCGTTGCCTTTCCCGTTCTCTAGTATCCTCTCGCACGCTGCCGTGGCTCCGCAGCCATTTCATGTGCTGATTGTTGCCTTCTTCATTTTAATGTACCAGTGGGAATTTCCTATTTTATGTGGCGCATAATGGTTCATCATGATGAAAGTTTTTGTGGTCATCCATATTACCTCGAGTTTGCCAGTGTCGCTGTTGAAATGACGCCGTGTGGCGCAGTAGCGGTGTCTGATAGCCACATCTATTTCTGCTTTGTTACTACAGCCGAAGTTTCACACATACTGTCAAATATTATAGCGCTCGGTGATGCTAACAGACGGGAGACAGTTAGTGACTTTTAACAGCAAAGCTATTTAAGGCAATCGTAGTTTGTGCGGCCTATCATGTGTGCCTTTTCCTCTGTTGCCTATCAGGTATGTGCCACCGAAAGTGGGAATACCCCATTGCTCACCACTGGTGCACTAAAAATGAAGACAGCAGTTAGCCCAAAAAACCCACTACTGACCACTTGTCCACAATAAAGGAAGAGGGCAATAGTTTGCCCAAAGTGTGCGAACTCCTCTGGTTCTCAGTGGCAACTAAGGAACGACCCATGGGCCCAACGATAACCCAGGGTATTTCCTACCCCCGAAGACGGTGCATCTCTATTCTCCCCTACCCAAGGAACTGCTTGCCAAGACGAAGCAATCGGAGCCACCACAACAAGAGCTGGTGGTACAGCAAGAACAACAATAAGAGCTGGTTGAAGACTTCAATGGCGGTGATGCACAGGAAGAATTCCCGACGACAACATGACCAGGCGACTTGGGCGACGACGAGTACGTTGATTACTAATAGAATCTTTTCGACACTTTCCTCTGTCAATTAATCTAGACGTAACCCTGGTCTTAGCTGACTCTGCTAGGCTTTCAGCCGAATAAAAACGTGCAGTTTGCACTCAACCGCGGAAAGCTAAAGACACAGCAAAGCTGGTCGATCGTCTGCGTCACAACTGACAGAATAACCTCATAGGCGTAGCCCCTGCCAAACATACTGATTACGAAGTTCGACCTAGCCACACAAAGTCCAACCTCGACATAACCAAATTCAATACACTACAGCCAAGCCCAACTGCGCTGCAGCCAAGGTCAGCCTAGCCACACCAAGCTTATCAGTGGCGTAGCCAAGGGGGGGGGGGGGGGGGTTGGGGGGGGTTCAAACCCCCCCCCCCCGAAATTTTTCAATTTTGCTTGCGTATATATACACGCACACATACAAACGCACGCACGAACATACATAAAGTATGGTGGAACCCCCCCCCCCCCCCCCCGAAAAAAATTTCTGGCTACGCTCCTTGAAGCTTATAATCAAAATAGCCAAGTTCTACCGAGTTCAACCTTGGTACAACCAAGTTCGGCCTACCTGTAACTACGTAAGCAGACCATTGATCAACTTCAATATGTCTTCAGCTTTGCGCGGCCAATGCAAACTGCACACTTCTTTGTAAGTGAAAGCAACGTTTAGAGTTTTGGGTTGGTGCTTTACAGACACGAAAAAAAAAGTAAGAATGCGTTGACCTCGTAGGCCTCCGCGGTGTCTTTAATGCCCGTGACCGCTTGTCTTGCGTGAGCGTGCAAATGCTACATACTCGTCGCGATAAAAAAACGAGCGAGAGCCGACATTGCTTGGGCTAGCCGCACCGGATGCGATCATCGCTGACGCTTACAATCGCGGTCTGCAGCACGTTACAATTATCTGTAAGCGGAATCTTCCTCGGCTGTGCGAACTTGCCTTCCCACACTCTCAGAAAAAAAAGCCGGCAGATCCCACGCACTGTGGGAATCGATGTAATGCGAAGCAGCCACGAAAGAGCTAATCATGCTTTACATAATTTGCATGTCATGTTTGACATGTTACGACCTGTCATTTGTGTTCGTCATACAGTCACGTCGCGATATGCCAATTTTGGTGTATGTCAAGCTAGCGAACTGGATGGAAGCGCACCATGAGCGTGGCATGTAAATTGGCATTGTAGATGACATGCATGCCAAGATTTTCATGTTACCACCTGTCACTTATGTTCGTTATACAGTCATGTCACTCAATACCAAATTTGGTGTATCTCAAGCTAACGAAACGGCCGCGAGCGCGCCATGAGCGTGGCATGCAAGTCATGTCGCACATGTCATGATTTCCATGTTACGACTTGTCATTTATGTTCGTCATAGAGTCATGTCACTCAATACCAAATTTGGTGTATCTCAAGTTAACGAAACGGCCGCGAGCGCGCCATGAGCGTGGAATGCAAGTCATGTCGCACACGACAAGTCATGATTTCCACATTACCACTTGTCATTTATGTTCGTCACAGAGTCATATCACTCAATACCAAATTTGGTGTATATCAAGCTAACGAAACGACCGCGGGTGCGCCATGAGTGTGGAAAGCAAGTCATGTCGCTCATGACATGTCATGATTTCCGTATTACAACTTGTCATTTATGTTCGTCATACAATCATGCCACTCACTACCAAATTTGGTGTATCTCAAGCTAACGAAATGGCCGCGAGCACGCCATGAGCGTGGCATGCAAGTCATGTCGCACATGACAAGTCATGATTTCCATATTACCACTTGTCATTTATGTTCGTCATACAGTCATGTCACTCAATACCAAATTTGGTGTATATCAAGCTAACGAAACGGCCGCGAGCGCGCTATGAGTGTGGAATGCAAGTCATGTCGCTCATGAAGTCATGATTTCCGTATCGTCACTTGTCATTTATGTTCGTCATACAGTCATGTCACTCAATCCCAAATTTCGTGTATGTCAAGCTAACGAAATGGCCGCGAGCGCCCCATGAGCGTGGCATGTCAATCATACTTTTCATGACAAGTTAGTCATGATTTTCATGATATGACCAGCCATTTATGTTCGTCATAGAGTCATATTATGCCATACCAAATTTGGTATAAATCCCATTAACGATACGGCCAGGAGAGCACAAAGTCGTAGGCGGCTAGACAGATAGATAGATAGATAGATAGATAGATAGATAGATAGATAGATAGATAGATAGATAGATAGATAGATAGATAGATAGATAGATAGATAGATAGATAGATAGATACGCTCAAAGTCGCCGAAGTTCGCTAAGAAGTGCTTCGCATTTAAAAGAAACTCAAAAGAGGGTCATGACATCATGACTATCTCCGGGTATTCGCTTTGCCCCTTTTGGAATGTAGACGCAGAAAAAGAGAGTTCGCGTTTCCAGGGGAGTCACAGCACCCTCGTGAAGCGCGTTTGGATTGGCTTGCGTAATGAAGGCGCCGTTGTATCCGCCATAAATATCGCGCATTTCCCGTTCGGCATCATTGTGTGGCGGGCCCGCCCGCCCGGCCCAGCTCACCCCGGCGCCGGAGTGCGCAGCCGGCGCGGCCGCGCGGCGCTTCGGCCTCTCTCTTACTCTCCTCCGTCTTTAGGAATGCGTTGCGTTGGTTGCGCTGGTCGCGCATCTTGTAGTTTCGAGTTGGAGCGAACATGCGCATCTTCGGTGGCGGTCACGCCAGGCTCTGTGTCGATGTGACGCTTGGAGTGAGGAATATTCATGGAGCTGCGGGCACGCACAACGTGCGCCTGTTAACGGTGAATCTACTGTTTTTGCAGGTACTAATTACACAGATTTAGCTGGGCGTCTGCAGCAGCTCTGCGGAAGTGCGAGCAGCTCTGCAGCTCGCACATTGTGTCTGCACTGCTGATGGTGCTTGATATCGTTTTGTCATGCGCTTTAGTCTACGTCATAACATTTCCATCACTACTGGAGTGTACAGCGTGCTTCGGCGCGGGGAAACGTCGAAACAAGTCTGTGTACAGGGACGCACTGTATATAATGGTTCTTGTTGGCTTAAAAACGGTAGTTTGGGGTGCAGATATAGTAAGCTGTTTCTAACATGTACGCGGTAGTCACTTAAATGTTTAGGACACACTTCGCCGAGAACGGGAAACGCTCTAGA
The DNA here is from genome assembly GCA_030522465.1 of Rhipicephalus appendiculatus. NCBI lineage: Eukaryota > Metazoa > Arthropoda > Arachnida > Ixodida > Ixodidae > Rhipicephalus > Rhipicephalus appendiculatus. Next base: position 14,916 of record JALIZH010013414.1, on the reverse strand, counting down.
CTTTCAACGACCTGCGTTGTCGCCGCCGCTGCCGTGCGCTTTTTTCCCTCGTTTCTGTTTGCTGTTTTCGTGCTTTTCCTACATCTGTGATGACGTTTCGGCGTTATAACAGAATCGAGCGAGTACACATGACTGTGGGAGCTATGTGCGGTAATTCTAGCATATGTCATGTCTGATGTCAACGTAGACGGCGTTCGTGCACGCTGGTGTCGTTCGAGCGCTGTGACGCCGTTCCTTACTGAAACTCCTTACTCAAAAGTCGCTCCTTACTCTCCATATAGTAGCTTACCACTTCGCGACCGTACTTGCGTAATCTAACTTCCCCCCTCCACAAACATAAAGCGGTTCTAGGTTGTGAGGTATGGACGCTTTAAACCTCCATCACTGACCTGACTATTCGAAGAAACCCTGTAGAAAATGCACAATTGAAAAATTTAGAGGGTGGGAGGTCGAACCGTCCACCCCCAACTACGCCAGCGACTATTAAGGGCTGCTTTGCTTCACGCAAGAGAAACGTACCTCCCACCAAATTCTGCAGCTTGGAGACGGTTCTGGTATCGAAAAAAAAAATTCAACGACGTTCAAGGAGACGCCATCGGTGACAGAAGTGGGCGCAAGTAAATTGCCTCTGAGCATGTAAGTGACCAGTGGGCGAAATGTATTGGTTTTTCATCAGAAGGACTGACAAAAAGAAGCGGCTGATCTGAAGAAATGAGCCCCAGTCGCGTGGTATTTGAGTACTGCGAAGTGCGGCCATGGTGCTTCAAGCCCAACAAGCCTTCTGTCTGGCACCCGCACAAGTATTGCAGTGAGATAGGGTAAATATGGAGGTTCGCTTTCGCCATTGCTCGTGACAGATGACCATGAGGCGATTAGATTTCCTGTGTTCTGATCCCGCCCTGCTGGCAAACGCTCTCCCATTGTCTTCGCTTGTCCCGTATATCGGCGTTGAGACGTGCAATAGGTTGGCGCTTTCTGTGCTCCTGCCTAGAGTTTTACGAGATTGTTCAGCGAGACGACCTTATTTCAAACCTCTCGCCGCTCCACCATATAGAACCGCACCAAAACCTAACACAAAATGCTCCAAAGCAAATAAGTTCGTCTGTGCCCGTTCTGTTGACTCGGGTGTCCTCCTTGAACGCCACCATGAGACAGGCGCTCGCTGCCCTTCCACTGGTGCTTCCAACCTGTGCGCTCTTACCACGCGAGCCCGGATCGTTTTTCTCTCCAAAATCCTTCCTTTGATACGGCTTAACGCAGAAGCCCCAAGGCAGAGACGCTGCCCCTGTTTCGATTCGTATCTCGAGCGAAAGTGTTTGTTTTATTTGCGTGGTTCTGCATCCCTTCTTTGTCGACAGATAGATGAGTTGGTGCTTATCTTGGCGGGGCCCTTGTCCACCACCCTTGCGGACACTTTGTATTATACGAAAAAAAACCCCTCGATTTTTTTCTTCCGCTCGTTTTTATACTCAGACCAAGCTACAACGAAATGTAGGTGCCACCTTTTCACTACCGTGTTCATCAATAGGAGCTGCTACTTACCAGAGTCGGGCAACAACCCATTTGACCGAGTCTCACAATGGATGAATAATTGGACGGTGGCTCTTTGCTTTAAACAATCGTACTAAAAAGTGACGCCAAACAATGTTGTAAGAAACGATTGATCGATAGTGTCAGTACAAAGTGGGCACGACATAAGGTGAAAGGTACTGGACCAAGGAGAGATGTACCGTTTCTGTGTTCCAAGGTGAAGCTCATCCCTCTTTTTTTTTCCAATCTGTCAGGTGCAGACAGGGCACCCATATATGGACGCATTTGTCTTCCGTGTGCTTTGAGTGCACTACCTTTATTTCTTCTTTTATTATGATGTCAGTATTGTTACAGTGACATGGGCAGGGGTACTGTCAGGTATTTTTTTCTCCCCCAACATAACTATAGTTCATTCAACTCTGTTCTGAGTTGTATCGATGAGCCACTTTAGTTGCCTCGGCATCACGTTAAGTTCGGCACTGTTTACCGACAATAGCTATAGCAGTATGATATATGCGCGGAGGCAAATTTTTTCTGTAATATATGTAACAAGTGGGGCGTTTCTTAAAGCTCGGATAGAAGCCCCGTGCTTTTTAGAGTGAAAGCAGGATTTTTTACCCTTTTGTTAAAGGCTGCTTTAAACATCCCGACTAATATGTCATTGTGTTTCGTGAATTCTGCACTAACTCTCAGGCTGAAAAATATTGAGTGTAATTGGAGCGGTGAAATTTTCATTCATAACTCACGCGAAATCTTAGCGTCTTCGCATTGCTTGCATTTCCCTTCTGTCCGCCACGGTGGATCAGTGGCTAGGGTGCTCGGTTGCTGACCCGAAGGTCGCGAGTTCGATCCCGGCCGTGGCGGTCGCATTTCGATGGAAGGCGAAATGGTAGAGGCCCGTGTACTGCGCGATGTCAGTGCACGTTAAAGAACACCAGATGGACAAAATTTCCCGGAGCCCTTCACTACGGCGTCCCTTCTAATCATATGGTGGTTTTGGGACGTAAAACCCCCCATATTGATAGATTGATTGATTGCATTTCCCTTCTGATACTCACTGTTCTGCCTTTTATTGCAGGTTATCAATAGATTTTAGATACTGCATCAGATATGTTCTTACCTCTTGCTTTTTTTATTTTATCCTTAAAATACTTTTTAGCAACCTGTAGCACAAGAGGATGCGCCACCGAACAGTTCTCATCTTGAATATGTTGCTACTTTGTATTATGTAGCAACATTTGGCATAAACAGAAGATTACGCAAAACAAGTGAAGCTGAACTAGCTCGAACGACAGAATATAGCATAATGTTAATAATTGTTTGGTTTTATATTGCCACGTGGTCGTGACATTGACCAAAGCAGCAGTCGGTACGTCTAAGACGAAACTGTTCATTTGCCCGAACTTCTGGCCGGTAAACGGAAAGTCAGATTACAGCAATACACACTGGCACCTGATAGCGGCGAACGGAGCGTCGGCCGTTGGATCAACTGACAAGCGGTGAAGCGCGTCGGCATTTATACATGTGCCGGTCGAATATTCCAGCGTTATCACTGGTTGTCGCGCAAGCTCTAGAATAAGCTCGCGTGTTGGCGTCTTGCGTGCAATCGTAACAAAACGATCTACAATGATCGCGAAGCTTCTCGAACATTGGGGCACGGTTTGCGCTGAGCGTTGCTGACAGACTTTGTGGGCGAAAACTGAATACAGCAAAAGTTAAAATAAGAAACGCACGTGGCAATGCCCCCCCTCTGAAACGAGCATCGTCCAGATGCTTAAAACAGAACACGGGGCATGGGGGGGGGGGGGGTGGCCAATGTATGCAACCTTAACAACAATAAAGCACGAAAGTACAATAATAATGCAAAAAGTACAGTCCTCACATTTCACTAACGCGCGTAATATGGCTTGACGCGCACGACATGGATGACTTCAGGTCGCGCACAGGCGCCGCTGAGAGTTCGTAATGCCGTCAGGGACAACCTCGTAGTCGAGTGCGCCGAGGCGTCGAAGTACCCTGTACGGGCCGAAGTATCGTCGAAGAAGCTTCTCACTAAGTCCCAGTCGGCGTATTGGCGTCCAGACCCATACACGGTTACCGGGTTGGTATTCCATGTGGCGTCGTCGAAGGTTGTAGCGGCGGCTGTCAGTCGCCTGCTGGTTCTTGATCCGTAGGCGGGCGAGCTGTCGTGCTTCTTCGGCGCGCTGTGGGTAGGTGGTCACGTCGATGTTCTCCTCGTCGGTCACGTTTGGTAACACGGCATCGAGCGTCGTTGCCGGGCTCCGTCCGCAGGCCAACCTTGTATGGCGTCATCTGCGTCGTTTCTTGTACGGCCGCGTTGTACGCGAAGGTCACGTACGGAAGGATGGCGTCCCATGTCTTGTGTTCGACGTCGACGTACATGGCCAGCATGTCGGCGACGTACATGGCCCTCATGTCAGGCCGTTGGTCTGTGGGTGGTACGCGGTTGTACGGCGGTGGCTTGTGTGGCTGTATCCGAAGATCGCCTGAGTTAGGTCCGCGGTAAAGGGCCGTACCTCTGTCAGTAATGAGGATCTCTGGGGCTCCATGACGCAGGACGATGTTCTCGAAGAAGAACTTTGCTACCTCGGCGGCGCTGCCTTTGGGCAGGGCCCTTGTCTCGGCGTAGCGGGTGAGGTAGTCAGTAGCTACGACGATCCATTTGTTTCCGGAATTCGACGTCGGGAACGGCCCCAGTTAGTCTATCCCGATTTGCTGGAAGGGCCGGCGAGGTGGCTCGATGGGCTGCAGAAGTCCAGATGGCCTAGTCGGAGGTGTCTTCCGTCGCTGACAATCTCTGCAAGTCTTTACGTAGTGGCTGAACGTCGGCAGTGAGGCGAGGCCAGTAATACCTTTCTTGTATCCTCGCTAGCGTGCGGGAAAGTCCAAGGTGTCCAGCAGTTGGGTCGTCATGCAGAGCGTCCAGAACTTCTGGACGTAACGCGGCAGGTACTACGAGGTGGTAGTTGGCCCGAAGTGGTGAGAAGTTTTTCTTTAGGAGAACGCCGTTCCGCAAGAAAAACGACTCCAGTCCTCGTCTGAATACATTTGGAACAACGGTGGCCTTGCCCTCGAGGTATTCCACAAGGTTCTTGTGTTCCAGATCGGCCCGCTGTCGTTCGGCGAAGTCATCGGCGCTTAAGGTTTCCAAGAAGTAGTCGTCGTCCTGGTCTTCCTGGGGTGGCGGCTCAACGGGGGGCGCGAGACAGGCAGTCAGCGTCAGAGTGCTTTCGTCCGGACTAATGTCGAATTCATGAAGTCTCAGACTCCATCGCGCCAGACGACGTGAAGGGTCCTTCAAATTAGCTAGCCAGCACAAGGCGTGGTGGTCACTTACCACTTTGAAGGGCCTGCCGTAGATTTAGGGGCGAAACTTTGACGTAGCCCATATGATGGCAAGGCACACTTTTTCTGTTGCGGAATAGCCCTATCGAAAAAAAAACGGCGTTTCCAGTTCTCCCAGTGCTTTTCAGCGCGCTGGGTGACACTGGAAAACGCTGTACAGTGTGTCCCAGTGTACTGCCAGCGCGCTGGGAGACACTGGGACGCACTGTACAGCGTGGCCAGTGTCGCCCAGTGCGCTGAAACGCACTGGGACACACTGTGCAGCGTCGCCCAGTGTCTTATAGCGCGCTGGGAGGCACTGGTCACGCTGTAAAGTGTCTGCCCGCACACTGGGAACTCCGGCGGCCACAATTGGAAAAAACTGGGCGCGCTTGATGGACTTTCTATAAGACTTTATATTGGATCGCGAGATGTCGAGCGTAAAATTTACCGAATATTTTTAAAATGTTCTGTCCTGTGTGCTACACATATATATAGCTTTAGTTTCAGTTAGGCGACGGATGTGCTTGTAGGCTAAATCAATCATCTGTCGAGCGCGCGTGCGCTTTCCTTGAAGCGTTCTCCAGTGTCGCCAATGTAGTTTATAAACCACTTCGAAAGAACTCATCATTCGCAACACAATATGGCAGTAGTATTAGTCTGATAACCCTTTAACGCCCGTAGGGAACATATTTCCCACCAAGTTTAAACACCTCTATCTCGAATACTCCCGAGTCCTCCACCCTGAGAGGGTTGCTACATCTGGAGTGATGTTTGAGAATTCAACTGGACAAAATTTTAGCGATTCCAACGCAAGCAGCGACGAGGTGCGTCAGTTTTTGTTGGAGCCACCGACACTTTTCTCTCCGAGCGGGAGTTCGTCGCGCGGGTTTTCACCAGCTGCGATAATTCGTGGATGAATTTATTTGCCGCAGTGAGAGACGTCAGTAAATGCATTTACTGAATGCCTCAACCGTAGGGCTACTACCTGGCCCACTTTTGAGATCCTAATTTAACGAGGAACTCAAATTATTGACATTTGAATTGTAATTGTGCACTGGGAATAGACTTCCCTACGGGCCTTCCTCGATGCCTATCCAAAGGATGCGATTTTCCTCTTTCTCTAAAATAAAACGGGTTCGACAGTTGAAGAAGCACTAGATTTGCACTTTTCTTTACCTGATGATGTAAACAACTTTTGGGACAGCGAGGACGATGACGACGAGGACGAACCGTTGTGCATAATTGCTCGCTCAAATGGTGATGCAATACACACTGACCATACGACTGCAAAGCAAGGCGTTGGCTCCTGGGACAATTTTAAAGGGATTTTGTTGAAAATAAAAGGTAGCAACGCACGTGCCCTGAAAGCGTTCCAAGATGAGCGAAAAAACTTTAGGTGTACCAGAGCAAGTGCCGCTTTCACATGTACTACATTTTCCTAGAGTACCATGAACCTTCAAACGTTGCAGGTGTCGTTTAAGCGAACAAAATGACAAGAGGTCGAAGATTGTTTGCTCTACGTGCAATGTTTACGGTCATGCCGTGCCATGCTTTCAAAAGTCTCCCACTGGTGCGCTTCGGCCAAAGGCCCATAGGGAAGTATATTCCCACCCTAATAATTTTAATTTAGCGTTGTGTAGGGACATTTTTGACGTTGCATTGTGTTCTTTGGATAATAAATAGCGTTTTCAAAGAATCTTGCATCAGTATTTATAATAGATACCTTATGGGGGTTTAAAGGATAATCAAGATCAACCGGCTCTAGCAGTCAGTTGTTCCCGCTCGTACCGCAGAAAGCCGCACGTCACCGGCAGCAGTTAGCCACTGCAACGCCCAATCTCGGCGTTTTCAGCTTCTGATTTGTGTAATCGAAGGTGCAAATATGACCTCTCTTGGGTCAGTTATGATAGAAACTGCATTTTAGCGGTTATTAGGCTCTTTGTAATAGAATATATATGCACGATCTTCACAGCGACCGTGGATCAAGAAGTGCGACTCTAAGCCTAATGCTCGTTTCGGATAGAGTGAACTACTGCAGATCTAGTACACGGAACGTAAACAAGGGGACAGAAAATACGTTCAAACGGGTGACGAAAAGTACAGTGTTCAGTGAGCAGTTCAGATGCACGATGTTTGCTACGTAGGTATGACCAACCGCTTAGCGAGACAGTGCGATTGCCGCAACACATCTGCGATTACGCTCATAAGTTTTGGTACAAAACGTGCCAGGTAGACGTTCTGATCCAAGGCAGCCCATAAAAAACAAACAAAGAATCTCCTGTCAGGTTGGCGTGAGCACGAAGAGAAGAAAATCTGCGTTTCTAAGCGAGAAAACCACATCGACAGAACTTCGATATGCGGTTATGTGGTTTAGAACTTCGATAGAAAACATTGCTGTTGGATACCGGAATTAGCTATAACATGAAGAAAAAATAACCCGAAGCTTGTCTTTCGAGTGTCGGGAAAGGAATCAATGTAGGACGGTCTGTGCGGCAAGGCTGTCCTTTGTCTTCTGTGCTTTTTTCAATTTATATAGAGTCATTTTGCCGGAAAGTCATGGAAAGTAGTGTCATAAAAGGGTACAAACTACAAGAAGCGGAAGTACGGTTACTGGCATACGCCGATGATATAGCTGTGTTTTGTAAAGATTACGAAAGCGTCACTGAAACCGCCGAAATTGTTAGTCTTTATTGCAATGCGAGTGGCCGTTTGGTCAACTGGAACAAGTGTGTGGGTTACTGGCACGGTGAATGGCCTGTGCGACCAGACTACTTTGCCAGGCATTTCATGGACAGTAGCTCCTGTGAGGTACTTAGGCGTTCCACTGGATTATTATTGTGACAGTGAACCGTACTGGCGGCGTCAGGCCGCTGAACTGGGAGAAAAAGCTCAGCAATTCAAAGGTTTTCATCTTTCGATTTTCGCCAGAGCAACCTTTTGTAACATATTTTTGTCAGTAAGCTCTGGTACGTGCTTCAAGTACTGCATTGTTCGCGTGTAAACGTGCAAAAGCTTCATCGAGTATTTGCCGTTTTCTTGTGGGGTTCTTCTTGGGAACGAACAAGTAGAACTAACCTTTTCAGGCGGGTTCACTTTGGTGGGCTTGGTCTGTGTCATCTCTATCTGCTTCAGTTAGCTAACCGGTTCATGTTTTTCCTGGAATAATCGACACCCATTCATACGCACTGTTATGCAGCTTAGGCTTGGGAAGGTGTTGCCGGAATTTGTAGGGTCATCTGGCAACATGAAAGCCACCGTTAGAGGTTACCTGAAAGAAGTAGTTAATTCGTGCCTCTTTTTAAAAACACGCTTTTCGTTGGAATAATCTCTGCTCTGTTTCACGTAAAAAGTTGTACAAAGACCTAGTAGATACCGTTCTTGCTGTTCCTCTCTATAGAGCGATGTACAGTGTAGGTCCATGTCAGAATGTCTTAAGCCGTGTGAAGAGAATGGAAGTAGCACCTGGAGTGAAATCCTTTTTCTTCAAATTACGCACTGGAACACTGCCTGTCAAAACATGGATGGAGGAAAGGGGCTTGTTCGTTCCTTGGGGGGGGACCATTGTTTTCTTTGTACGAAGCCAGAGACAGTCGAACACGTTTTTCTTGACTGCTGGGATGCAGTCTTTTTTTGGGACGTCCTTCAACGGGCTTTAAAAAAGGATTTGCCCCTTGATGCCTACGGCATCAGATTTCTCCCAGTTGCACACGAGGAAGGGGTACTATTCGATCTTGTTATGTTACTGGGCCTGCACAGTATATGGCAATCTAGAATGGCAGTGCGCCATGCTGATATTAACGCACGTCCAGTTCGACAGTATTTTTTTGAATCTATATGTTCATATGTGGAAACACAGAAGGTCCAACAAGATGTACCTGAGTGGCTTCATCAAGTATAAAACCTTCTACAGATGAAGCAATTTTAATAACCTGTAAACTCTGATACTTGTGTAGCTTTTGTTTTCCTTTTTTGTTTCTTTTTCTTGGTCTGGCATATATTTGTTTGTTAATGCTGTAAGTATGTACATAGGCAATAAAGAAAGAAAAAAAAAGAGTGTGGCTTCAAATGAATATTTGTGCTGTATATCACGCAAACATATTCACAAAGATTTAATAGGGATGCTGTTTCCGCCACCACTTTATCGTACAAAATACTTGAGTCTGCCAGGGCACGATGTCCTAGATCGAGTGCGTAGAATGCCTCTGCCACCATCGACAAAAAAGTTCTTTTTTAAAGTGCACTCTGAGACTTTGCCTGTGAAGACTTGGCTGCGTTCAAGAGACACTTTTGTGTCGTCTGTTAACTGTCCACTTTGTGATGTGCCCGAAACAATTGAACATTGTTTTATAAGCTGCAGAGATGCAATATTATTTTGGGATGTGCTCCAGCGAACTCTTAAAAGAGACTTCGTGCTCAATTCACATTCCGTGCGATATCTGCTGCCAGCAAGCTACAATGATGTACCATTCGACATGTTCCTGCTCGTTGGAATGCATATAGCCTGTGGAAGACGCGCATGTTGCAGAGAAACGCCGAACCACTAATTTCTTCAACAGCCCACTTCATTCGAATGGTAGCTCAAATATGTGATGTATATGAGGAGATGGAGTTTCAGCCAGAATGGTATAATGTGTTGGTGAGGTGTTTATTCTTACCGCCATTCTAGAGTATATTTCGAAAAAGGCCGTTATTTCTTGTATTCGTTCTGGAGGTGGTAAATTCTTTAGTGTTGTGTGCTCGTCATTGTGTCGTGATAGAAGAATGAACATATTAGTTGTCTGTGTGTATTGAATTACTGCCATGTTTAAGTTGAATAAATACCATGAAAGAAAAAAAAAGGGTGTGGCGTAGTGGGTAGCGTGTCAGGCTCAGAATGAGTAGTTCGTCGAGGTAGCAGGTTCGAATCCTGCGCACTCGTTTTTTTTTTAAATTTCTTTTTTTTTCTTTGTCCCAGTGCTCGCGCTTCATTCTTAACCCTTTGAGACGCTATGTACACAATTGTGTACATGATTTGTTTTTGCTCCTTGTATCAACTAGGGGCTAAAAGAGAGTGAGATACATTGAGCTTGGGATAGATTGAACCTGCTGCATAATAATTTGTCTTCATTTAACTTCATTTCGCAGCGTACGGTTGCCGTATGATCACATTGTTGAAGGCACTACACCGTTCGACGAGCCATTCGATGAGCCGCGTCCTGCGAGCCATGTTAAAAATATTCTTTTTCTATGCTCTAAATCAACATAACAAAAAATGAATTTGTACTATATTTCTAGCCGGAGACTTCATTCCATTAATGCCAAAATAGAGCATCGAACACTTCAGGATAAGCAGATATTTAATTACAACTTAATTAGAATAAGTTACTAGAACGCACATAAATGAACATATTATGACATTTTTTTTTTGTTGCAATAGTATACTGAGTGCCTTGAAAAAACGTATTATTTTGACCCATTTACAGACAGTTCTTCATAGGTGGCGTCTGAAAGGGTTAATTACGATGTGGGCATAACCAAAATTAAAAAAAAAACAATTTAAAAGCCCGATTTCGGCCCATAACGCGTGTCCCAGTGTGGGCAGCGCGCCAGCGTCCAGTGTGCCCCGCGGAGCGCTGCCAGTGTCCCAGTATCCAGCGCCACACTGGTCCCATAATCAGGTATGGCGCTGGGACAGTGCCACTGGGTTTTCCGATAGGGAGTTGCCTTCTGCCTTGGACAGCGACCGGCTAGCATAACTGATCACCCTTTCCTGTCCGTTAGTCTTCTGTACAAGGACGGCGCCGAGTCCTACGCTGCTTGCGTCGGTGTGGATTTCGGTGTCGACGTATTCGTCGAAGTGCGCAAGTATCGGAATTCGTCTGCAGGCGCCGTTTAAGTTCTTGAAATGATTCGACTTGCGCCGTATCCCACGTGAATTCGACGTCGGTCTTCGTGAGCTGCGTTAGTGGCTCGGCGATCTGTGAAAAGTCCTTCACGAAGCCTCAGTATTAGGCGCACAAGCCAAGAAATGGGCGTACGGCCTTCTTGTCGGTGGCTGACGGAAAGGCGGCGATGGACAGCTGTTTTCTGCGGGTCTGGGCGCACTCCATACTTGCTGATTACGTGACCCAAAAACAGGAGCTCCTCGTATGCGAAGCAGGCACTTTTGTGGCTTTAGTCCGGAACTCTTGATTGCTTTAAGTACCGTTTCAAGGCGCTGTACGGTGTTCGTCGAAGTTTGAGTAAAGCACGACGACGTCGTCCAAGTACACAAGGCAAGTCTGCCACTTCAAGCCAGCCAGTACTGTATCCATGACGCGTTGGAATGTCGCAGGTGCAGAGCAAAGGACCAAAGGGCATGACCTTGACCTCGAATAGCCCATCTGGTGTTATGAAGGCCATAGGCGGATAGTACGGGGGGGGGGGGGGGCTGGGGGGTTCGGGCCCCCACCGGACTTCTTCATGGGGGGTCGAGCCCCCGCTGGCGCCGGCCCCGGAATGTACTTTAAGAGCCTGGCTTACGGTCTCGGTCGATTGACAACGGACAGTTCACCGTCCTGTCTGGCATATTTTACAGGGGATGTTTATGCTCGCTTTTTTTTAACGCGATAGCGTGAAAAAAAGTGGGCATAAACAAGAAAAATCAAGATGCAAATAAAGTAAACAATAAAAATATTCGGTTTAAGTGAGAATCGAACCCAGGCCGTCTGCAAGGCAAGCAGGAGTTCTCCCACAGATCCACGCTAGTTCTTGAAAGTGTTTCGGAAAAAAAGAAAAAAAAGCCTGTATCAATCGCGCCAGGCGTGGAAACATGTGAATTTCGCAACAAGTGGGTGTTTTAAAGGCCCACGGATTACAAAGTGTTCAGACATAATTAATCATCGTTAGCTGCAAGCGCTTTCACAATGTGAGCAGCTGCGTAGGTTCACGTGTTGCTTTACGGACGCGTAGTGGGCCCTTCGCTGATTGGCAAAAGGAAAAATTATGCTGCAGTGAGCACTTTACAACTGTACTTGCAGGAGCCTTTCGAGGATAATTTGAAACGGCCGATGTGACGCACACAGTCATTTGTTTCCTTACGGCATGGTGGAGGCCTGTTCCGAGAACCGAAGCCGGGCTAGCAATTGAGAAGGCGATGCGCGCGGGGCCCGAATACGCTATCGCGTTCTACTTTTCAATGCGAAGCTCAAGCGTCCTCCAAGTTTTCTCTTTCTTCATTTTAGACTTCTGAAAGTCCGATCATGGGCCAGTGACATATAGTCAATCATTCAGTAGAAAATTCCCCTCAAACGCATTGGTATGTGCAGAATGTCGTGTTGATGAACAACTGAAGCGATCACATAAGCTATGGCAAGTAAAAAGTCTTGAACCGGGTATAGCGAATGCTTTGCAGAACACAAAAATGCTACTGAGAATACAAAGCAATCCCGACGGAGTCAGTTAGGGAATGATCTCGCTCAGATTTACTGGCATAATTAAAGCTTCCTTGTGCCAGCATTAGCCTACTCTCTACGACGGAGTTCATGTTTTAACAAAGCAAAGCATGTCAATAAAAAAAAATTCGGCAGGTCCCACGCATTGTGGGAATCGAATTTATCCGACGTATAGTCAGCGAGTACCAGCCTATGCGGCCTTTGCTGCTTTGAGACAAGCTTTACGATGTGGATCGATGTTTTCGGGCAATGGAAAAAAATAAATCTGGAAGTCTGCCAAACTACAGATCTTCATAATAATATCGCAGTGCCGGCAACTAAAGTTATATTAAGTTGTGTAATTAAAGTCGGACTCTCTTCCCCCCCCCCTCGCTCTCTGTCTCTATCTCTCTCTCTCTATATATATATATATATATAGAGAGAGAGAGAGAGAGAGAAGAAAAAAGAGAAATACGGAAGGGCAAGTCGGGCCGCCCCCCTCCGGGAAAATGAAAACTCTCCGCCTATGATGAAGGCAGTCTTTTCTCGGTCTCTCTCCCCGACTTCGATTTGCCAATAGCCGGTCTTGAGGTCCACCGAAGGAGAAGTACCTCGCGTTGTGGAAGCCGATCCAGGGCGTCGTCTATCCGTGGGAGAGGGTAGACGTCCTTCTTCGCGATTTTACTCAGGTGGCGATAGTCGACGCAGAAGCGTACGGTTCCATCTTTCCTCTTGACTAACACCATGGGTGACGCCCACGGACTCTTCGATGGCTGGATAATGTAATCGCGCAGCATTTCGTCGACTTGTTTCTTTATGGCTTCGCGCTCTAGCGTCGAAATTCTGTACGGGCTCTGACGTAGTGGTCTGACAGTTTCCTCTGTTATGATGCGATGCTTCGCAACAGGGGTCTGCCGAATTTTTGACGACCGATGAAAAGCAGTCATTGTATTGCAGGAGCAAGGCTTTGAGCCGTTCTTGCATATGCGTCGGAAGGCTCGGATTGACGTCGAAAGCTTGTTGGGGACCTCGATTCGTCGAAGCAGGTTCGGTAGCATCGAAGAGGGCGAAAGCACTGCTGGCGTCCACGAAATCATTCATGTAGGCGACCGTCGTGAGAACGTTGAGGTACCTGTATTCGCGGCTGAAATTCGTCAGCATTACCCTCGCTTTGCCATCCCGCAGCTCGGCTATGCCTCTTTCGACGCAGATCTGACGGCTCATAAGCAGGTTCTGGTCGCCCTCGATGACGCCCTCTAAGTTTTTGGGTACTTCTGTGCCGACGGAAATAATGACGGCTGGAGAAAGGGGGAACGGTAACCTGCTCTTCTATCACTTTCAAGGCACGGTGACCAATATTCTTATACGGTGGGATGGCGTTTTCCGTGGAAAGCGTTATTCGATTGGCATCGTAGGTCAATGACTGCGCCGTGTTGATTTAGGAAATCCATGCCTAGAGTGACATCCCTCGAACAATGCTGTAGGACCACAAAGCTGGCTCGATAAGTCTGGTCTTCAATCGTGATTCTTGCCGTGCAGACTCCAGTTGGTGTTATTAGGTGGCCTCCTGCTGTCCGGATTTCGGGTCCTTCCCAAGCGGTCTTTATTTAGTTCAACTTCGTGGCGAACGGCCCACTGATGACAGAATAGTCAGCTCCGGTATCGACGAGAGCGGTGACGTGGCCGTCGATGAGGACGTCGAGGTCGCTAATTCGTCTTCTTGCGTTGCGGTTTGGCCGTGGCGTCGGATCACGGCTACGTCGGCTTGTTTCGTTGCTTCCGGCGTGTAGTCGTCAGGTCTTTCTGCAGTCGTGAAGTTGCATCGCCCGGGCACCGTTGAGCTTGCGGCGTGCTTTTTAGACCTCGTGGACGCGTCGTTGTCGGCGGTGGAGGATCTTCGGTGTACAGCAACCGCACCTCCATCGGTTGCTGCCCTTAGTTTCCCGGATAAGGGCTCGTAGAGCGGCCCCAAGCAGGGGCGGCGTACTGCCTGCGGTGCGGTGAGGGTAACGGCCTGGCGACGCCGAACGGTGAGATCGTCGGGGTGTCCGCTGAGCTCCTGCGAGGTAGTCAGCGATGTCGTGTGGTCGTTCACCCCACTGTGGACGCGGCGTGTCGATGGCGAATCCACGAAGGCCCATCTGGCGGTACTGGCAGCGGTGGTAGGTGTGGCCGGCCTCGCTGCAGTGGTAGCAGAGTGGACGGTGGTCGGGTTGCGCTCTGCGGAACATCTTCTGCAGCTCCTCACGCACGACCGCTCTGATCGTCTCGCGGAGGTCGTTGGCTTTTAGCGCTTGAACATCCGCGTAGCTCCTCGTAGGCAGTCGGCGGTTGTATTGCCTGTTGCGGATTTCTAGCGCTTTCTCGATGGTAGTGGCCTCCGATACGAATTCCGAAACCATCTTCGGGGGGTTGGGCACAAGTCCGGTCGAAAAGCTTTTCCTTTACTCCTCTCATGACTAACCGAACCTTTTTTCCTCCGGCATGTAAGCGTCGGCGTGCCGGAAAAGCCGCGTCATCTCCTCCGTAAAGATGGTGACGCTCTCATTCGGGAGCTGCACTCGTGTGTCCAGTAAAGTGGCGGCCCTTTCCTTTCGGACGACGCTCGCGAACGTCTCCAGGAAAGCGCCGCGAAAGAGGTCCCATG